>JACXGI010015082.1:0-17956 GCA_016801175.1 Esox masquinongy
ACTCAGTATTGTTGGAAAATGGCCTGCACGTAAGTATAAACTGCAATTCCACAGGTGTCCATTACAAATTACCTGACAATAAATATTTAATGTCAGTGAGGTGCCGTGCGTACTGAGGCGATCTTCCGACCACTGACGGCAAACATAATTAATTCAATATTTTACTGTGTAATGTGCCATGTTACATCGCTTCACGTCCAGTGAACCCAAATGTATATTTTGGGACGGAAAGAACCCGAATGACTATCTCAGTCCCGAATGGCATTCCATTTCCTATTTAGTACGCTACTTTTCATCAGTACATTACATAGGAAATAGGGTGCAATTTGGGAAACTACTCGTGCTATAGACCTGGGCTGAAATGCTATTATGCATCCTTAAAATACTTTGACTTCTGCCTGGAGTGCCAAACAGGTTTCACTTTTGTGACAATACCAAGTTTTGGTTTCGTCAGCTATTTTAATCTTACTTAGAATTTTAGTCTACTGAAATGCTTTTTGAATGTGCACATGATTTTTCAATCGCTGAATTGTGACACAAAATTGTCATTTTAGCCATTACATTTTTTTCTACCACAATTCGTATTTAGGCTACCTATAACTTCTATTGTGGGCACATTCACATAGCCTTCTGTAACTACAGAAGGCCTGTTACCCAGGGTTTAGAAGACTGCATACAAATAAGACTTAATAGCTGAGAGAAAAAGATTCACGTCGGACTATACCATTGTGCCAGGCAAGCTCAATCAAGCCCAGATTTTCATATGCAATATAATTTTTAGTAGTATTTCAACCAGTGTCCGACTTGGATCATATTAATCTACTGTAGAATTGTTATTCATGTTGCCTATGGACGGCATTGCTGTGTAAAACCGCGCTGTTGTGTGAGGTTTAATGGAAAAGGTGTCAAAACTCACAACACAACATTTCAATTAAACACAAACATTGCGAGAAAAAAAAGACATGACACTTGCCTGGCTCCTAGGGTGTAGAAAGAGGGCTTGTTATTTGACACTGAAAATAGCCAAAAGTCTAGACAACATAAAACTACGGGTCATCGTCATTTAACTACTCAATAAGATTATTTTTTTGTAATGAGAAACGTGCATTGCTGTGTGAGATGCAGGTGTTTCAAGTCTACAGGTATTGCATGGTAATTAATTCCTCATTAATATTAACGAACGCGTCATGCTAGAGTAGAGAAAGAAAACATCTTGATCAGCTGACTTGGCCTCGATCATTTCCCAGGTCCCCGTCCGAAACTGAAATCAATCGAAACTAAAATATTATAATGCTTTGTATAGAAATTGGATAGCAACGTATGCAAATTTTAGTAGTTCACTAAAATGAGGTTAATGGTTCAATTTTACATGTTTTAAATATATCTTCGAGCGCATACACCCACCTGACAACGTGAAAATACAGCACCCAGCTGTCGGCTAGCCGTCGGTTCGACTTGACGAGGAAAACATACAGATAAATGGCGATCGCGACTGTCCAGAAAAAAGAACAAGTGTTGGCAAAAGTGGATATTGCTCCTTGAACAACACAATCCACAGAGTCCGTTTTAAAAACCCTCCAAACTCCATATGCATACGAGGAGGCAGACAAAAAATCAGACACCGACAAAAACACTAAAAGTTTTCTCGGTGTACTCCTCAAATCTGGCCAAAGTATGTACGTACAGATTATCAGTAAAGAACCCAAAAAAGATAGTGCACACGAAATCAAAATAACTACTTGTTCTGAAAAATACACAACAGTCGCATTATCAGCGGCCATTATTTCCAAACTTACGTGCTACGTTTAATCTTTAAAAGGTATATCCTACTCGTAAACAAAGTCTAAGGAAAGGAAACTTCTAAATGCAATGGACAAGAGCGGCACCGTTTTCCATAATTCCATGTCAATCAGTGTCATATATATAGTACACCTATGCCAACCAATGATTAACTGATGCGTGCAAGTCACTGAACTATAGCTTTCTTTTCCTCCTTATGTTGTGAATTTGGCGAAGGAGGAACTGGGAGCCTAAACAAAACTATCTGGGCATGTTAGCCCCTCCCAGAATCTTCTTCTAAACCTAGAAGCACTAGTTTGAGATGAGAACGCCTGAAAGCTCAATAAAATCACTGTATTGTATTTGATACCATCTTATGGGTCACGGCCTATTCATAAAACAGTTGGGTCTAAAATTTTTAGTCCGAAAAAAGTATATAATAATAATACCGATGAACCGCATCAGCGCCAGACTGAGAGAATAGATGTGTGAACCGGGGTCAATTTGGTTTTGTTTGATATTCTGAGTTTACTTGTTAATAGCGCTCCCCAAAAACGCCAGCGATATATATAGGATCGGGTGAAGGTAGAGAGCAAGGTACACACTTTGGTTTTGTCGGTTTCTTTCCGTTTTCAAAAAAACGATTTTACGTTACTTTCAATGGAGAAATATTACGTGGATGAGACTAAGGGACAGTCTTAAAAGTGCGTTCGGCAGAAATTGTTGTTTAGACATTTTGTTTCTTTGTGCCAACTTCAATTTTTTTCTCCATATTTACAATTTAAAAAGGTTTTATTATTTGTTTATACTAAAAACATATAAAACACAAATAGGCTAAGCCTAAATCATTTTACAGATGATGATATTATCCATGATATCTATTAGCTCTAAATCCATTTATACTTTGGTTACTGACATTCCATGTCCCAATTCCCAGCTTATAATTGTTGTCTTTCCTTCAACTATAATTTCTCATTCTAAACTGCATTTTTCTAATAGCTCAAAACCCATTTCAGCTAGAGATATACAGAAAGGTTTGCTATGTTCCTTTGCCTGTCCTTACAAAGATACACCTCTCATTTTCCCCATTATTTGTCTACATTTTAGATTTTTTTTTTACCTTAATACAACTCTAATATATAGATGTGCTTTACAATAAGTTCCTATCCAGGTGACATGCACCTCCAAATACAATTGTATATCCATCTATGCAATAACTTTATTATAGCTCATTATCCATAAGAGATGGAGATCTACAAACAAGTGTGGTGTGTTCCTGTACCTATCCTCTCAAAGGTACACCTCCTATATTTTAAAAGTGAATTCTCTGTATTTTATACAAAAATATATGTATCAATACAACTCTATTACCAAACACAGATTAACATAGGTTAGCTTTGAGCTAAAAGGTCTTTGTGATCTGTATGGTTATATGAGTTAGCTAGTTATTAGCTACTGTAACTAACTAGCTGGCAAAGATTAGAAACATACCCGATTCTTGACAGCGAGCTAACATTAGACTGAATTTAAAACATCTTTGTAGCCAAATGCTATTACAAATGGAACAGATGCACTGTCGCTAACGTTACCAAGGTGACTTTCAACTTTTATCGCTTGAGCTACCAGACCAGAACAATGCGGGAAGGCAGGTTTTTTCCTTAGTTTTAGCTATTCTATATTTACCTTCCAAGGCACAAGTCCAATGTCTACAAGTCCAAGTCAAGTCTCAAGTCTTTTGAACAGATCGCAAGTCAAGTCACAAGTCAATTTATTGGTGACTTAAGTGCGACTTGAGTCCAACTCAGAGACTTGAGTCACCAACTCTGGTTCGTAGTTTGCCTCTCATTTTGTTGTTTTGTTCTCACACATAAAAGGATGTTACCCTGCTATACTTCAGCTCCTCGTGTCCTGCCTTCCTTCACCCGTGACAGCATACTCCCATTCCCATTTTAAAACATTTTTAAATGTTAATGTGTAGGCCACATAACAATAGAATCCACCAAAGGTAGCTGTAGTGTCAAAATTGATTGAATAGAAAAGCAATTGGAGAATTAGCTATGTATACCTACTGCAGTCAAAGTAACTTGGAATTTAACACAGACAAAGTAGTGGAGGTGGATATTGACATCAGAAAATTTCCCAACTCCTTCAGATTGATGGGTCATTTCCTACTGCTAAAGAAATGGGTCATTTCTTATTGCTAAATAACTCTTTGGCTAGAAATTGGACAATAAATATCATTACTGAACATTCCCACCCTTGTCACCCACTTTTACTGCAAGGCAGTACAGTTTGTAACTGGACAAATATCAGAATAAACAAATAGTAAACAAAATGCTAATAAGATGGATGTTCTGAGTTTCACATATTATTATTATTATTATTTTTAAATGTTTATATTTTATAACTTTTTCCCCAACCCCACTGTACAACCATGTGCCACCACTATAACAGTCTCTACGGATTCAGGAGAGTCATAGATCCCCTCAGGCTTCCTCCAAAGCCTGTCTGATCAGCCGGTCTGCTTCTTTACACCCCCTCCCTTAACCATGAAGTCAATGTGAGCCAACACATTGGAGGAAACGCTCACTCACATTGCCTTACATGTATGGCCAGATCAGAGGCACCCGTCCTGCCAGAGACGTTGCTGGAACGTGGTGGCACAAGGAAATCCCCTATGCCGATTACCTTCCCCAAGGCAACGCCAGCCCAATATGCACCACCCTACCGGACTCCCTGGCCACAATCAGCAGTGGCATGACCGGGGCTCGAACCCATGGCCAGAGCGGAGTTTCACATTTAGAACTACTAAGTCAAATGTGACAATGAAACATAAACAAAAGCTACAACTGGAAAATCATTTGTAGGTGAGGAATGTTAACATAATTGTGTTTTATTAATTCCATCAATAAACTGCATTAAACACTGGAGCAAAATAATCATTGCAAGTAGGTCCACAGAATAAGAGGCACTGTGATCAATGGCTCTAACTAGGCAAATAAATGGAAGAAATTAAATTTGTGTCAGTCCTAGCATATTCTGAATACACAAAAGCAGGGGTGTCAAACTGGTTCCACGGAGGGCCGAGTGTCTGCAGGTTTTTGTTTTTTCCTATAAATTGGTTCCCAGTTCAGACCTAAACAACCAGGTGAGGGTAGAAACTAACCAATTAGTGACCTAATTAATCAATCAAGTACAAGGTGAGAGCGAAAACCTGCAGAGACTCGGCCCTCCGTGGAACAAGTTTGACACCTCTGGTATAGAAGGATCAGTTCTCATATAATCACTGACATGTAAAAAGGCAAATCTAAAGGTCAGTGACCAAAAAGTGGTTTTAGATGTATATGATAAATTCCAGGTGATCTGTACACAAAATAAAATATAATTTTTAGTCGCATTCAATCAGCAGTATTGCACTTTCATGACGGTCCCTAAACTAATGAACTGATATTCGACAGGGTTTTGCAACATTTTGGGCTCTGCTAGATGAAAAGTTAGATTTCGATAAAATCAGAGGGTGTACCTTGCTCTCTACCCTCATCCAATTGTATATATTTCACTGTCGTCTTTGCACGATTGTTTTTGGAAGAGGTGTTGACATCAAACTCCAAATATCAAACAAAACCAAATTTTCCCCGGTGATCTGTGATATGATTTCTGTGGAGATGGAGAGCAGTAAGTCGCAACTTCGCAACATCTTGGTGAACGCTTTGCGAAGCAGACTCGACAGACTGGATCGGGGTTACACTAGTCAGTGGGATAAGTAGGGGAGACCGGGGAAAGTTGTAACATTTTGGACATTTCTGTCTGTATCTTGAAGCTCTTTTAAGCCAGTGCATTCAAAATTGTATACAAACTAGTTACATGTGTCTGCTATTAAATGGCGTAGCTGTTATATCTGTAACACAAACAAAAAATGTGTGGTTTAGTCAAGTACAAGGCGAGAGTGAAATGTTACAATTCACCCCATAGCCTGGGTCAGTTGTAACATACCCTGGGGTGAAATGTAACATTATGATATACCTGGGGTGAGTTGTAACATTATAAAAAAAATAATTATGACAAAAAAATAATATTGAAAGCTTTTTATTTCAAAACTTTAATTACTTTTTAACATAATTGATGTGTGTGTGTGTGTGTGTGAGTGTGCGTGTGTGTGTGTGTGTGTGTGTGTGTGTGTGTGTGTGAGTGAAGTATGTTAGTTACTGTCAGTCATAGTAGTGAGACATTTGAACATAATACATTTGAACAATATGAGCATTACTGATTATTAGTTTGTGTGTTTGTGCTTGTTTGTTACCGTCAGTCTAGGCATACTGAAATTCAAAGAAAACATATATAGGCCTACAACAAAAATGTTGCATATAGTAGGTTGTAACATTTCTATTGTTGTTATAACTAACTCAGACTCTTGTTGTTACAACTAACCCAGACTTCTATAGTCATGAACTAGCTTACCTTACAGCTAACAGATAAAACATTATCACTAACAACTTGCATGAAAGATATCTAGATAGACACACAATAAACATGATTTAAGTTTGATGAATTTAATTACATAGTTGGCAATACTATCACAAAAATTAATGAGGAGAAAAAAACATTCTTACCTCAAAATTAGTTTTTTCCTTTTAAAAATGGTTGTGTCTGCCACAGGGTGCTACTTCTTCACATGTGAAATAAGGATTAAATTGAGCATGTGCAGAGTGAATCAGATGATTCATAACTTGTTCCTGATTAGAGAAATTGGAATTGTTACAACTAACCCGTGTTACAACCATCCCCGGTCTCCCCTAGTCTACCATTTAAAAACATAATTAAAGGTAAAATCTATATTCAAGCCAATGCTTCAAGTAGCAAAAAGAATCATTAGGCTACTACATCCGCTTGAAAGGGGCAAACGGGCACATTCCCATTTTTATTCAAAACAACATTATATGAAAGAAGTAGGCCTATAGCTTTCATCAGTTCTGCGTGACACGAACGTCAAATCGGATGACGTGTTTCGACCGAATATAATTTTTGCTGGCTGAAGTCATCGGGGGTTTCATTTGCGGTAATATTTTTTTTTTACGTGTCTTCATTCTCAGCTATTTTTAGTGGGATCACTGGCCTTGTGCTTTGTACCGCCTGATCATGATTTCACCACTGTCTTTCTGCTGGTGCTACTGCTGCAGCAGAGTTGAGGTCATACTGCTGCTGTACAGTGGAAAAGCTGTTATGCGGTGTCTGTAACGTTGTAACCCACTGGGCAGACTCATGTCAGCGACTACCTATTTATTTGGCCACGAATTAACGTTTGGTCTGAATCGATTAATGTTTCACGCAAAAGCCCATATATATATGCTATAAACCCTATATATATATAGGGTTTATATATATATATATATATATATATATATATATATATATATATATATATATATATATATATATAGGGTTTAATAGACAAAAACGAATTAAATAGTGTGCATACAGCAAACTGACAGGAAATAACGACGGCAAGTCGCAACAATCTGCTCTTCGAGAAGGCAAGCCTCATCTACTCGTCTTCCAGTCGTCCATGAGATGCGTGGCCTTGAGTGGAGTGTTTCATAGAGATGCGTATTTACAGTGTGAGAATAGTATCACGGAGTGTTACCAGCAGTTAAAAATTTTACGGTGACATTACCGTATTACCAGTGACAATAAGAATCTAGCCTACATTCTTAACAATTTCCATTTTTTGGGTTGTCGACTTCTGTGAGTTCAATGTGAAATCTATAACAACTGTCACACCGCCAAAAATAGACTTCTAGAGCAACATAGCCTACATTATCTTACATTTGTTATACTTTACTTCACTGGGAATTGAACCCACAACACTACAAAACCCATGATATAATAGCTTATTATTAAAAATGTCATGACGTTACTTTCCCACACAATTGTGGCAACGTTATCTGAAGTTAACATCATGACCACATAATTGTTTCCATGACTCCTCGAAGTATTGCAACTGCGTGATTTCGTCATGTTAGTTGTTCCTGATAATTAGATTTTGTTAGGCTAGTCTGCCCGTTCAGCAGGACTACTATTGCGCTGCAGGGGCTTCTGACAGGTGGAACATCACCTTTTTCACTACAAAAATCCAGATCGGATATGAATCGTCCCCTCACATTCCTCCTGACGTCTTGGAGTGTTGCGACGTTAAAGTCTCAGAAAATCAGATAACCCTTTGTGAAAGAGCTGTTGTATTTTATATAACCGTTGAATTCTATTTAAATATATATAGTCCTTTTTTAAATTCTTTCATGAAACTTTTGATAAAATTATTTTGCATTGAATTTTGTTGGCTGTTTTCTCATGTCAACTCCAGAATGTATACACATAGTCCATTGACCGAGGTGTTCGGCAAGGCTTTTATGATGTAGATTGGCAAATTGCTGTATGATAGTTTAGTAATATTGCAACTAACCATTAACTTAATCAGAATGCCGCAGCACTCCAAAAGTGAAACATCAAAACCCTACTTGTTTTTTTAAAGAGTAGCCAAAATAACTGTTACACTCTACTGATTTTTTTACTGTTGAGTCAAGGTCAGTGCCTGGGGCTTGCGCTCTGATAGGAGCTCCAAATGAAAATTCTAATTAAAGTGGAAATACTGAATGCTTAGATAAAGAAACACATGTATACACAGATACTTAAACTTTTATTTTCACTTTTATGTACAATAACCGAGAGCAAGTGATTGTTTCACTCAACTTAGCTTTTGAGACACAAGATGGCGCTAGAGGATTCAAGTTGTTTCAAATCGACAACCGAACACTCAATGGACTAAGCACACAACAGTGTCAGCCCACAACCAGTGGTGAAAAACATTAGCAGGTCAGGGGAAATAACCGCACTTAAAATACAAACTCCTTTCACTCATTTCTTCTGTCTATCTCTGTCTGGGTGATCCTCTGTTAACACCCAGGGGCTATGGGGCCAACTTGGCGTTTCCAAAGAACCCACGTGGGGATTCCGGAGGACCTGGGCTCGTTGTGCGAAGAGTTTCTGCGGCAGTATACTTGCTGATTGCTTCGTTCTCTCCCTCACAACAACCAGCTAAGACACTGCCAAAGAAACACCCACGGTAGCCACACGCACCACATGCTCCTCCGCCCGTCCCGGTTCTTCTCTCCAGTTCGTCTTTGTTCTTCTTCCCCACGGTTCTTCGCACGTGTGCCTTCCTGCTTTGTTTCAGAAACACTTGGCACATAAACACAAGGCCTGTGCATTTTACAGTGTTCACTGTCACGTCTAACTTGTATCAGAACGCAGAGTCGGTTCTTGAGCCGCGGGAGGCTAGTTCCGGCCAGAACGGAAGGTTATGTGTCGGAGTCACTGGTTTCTGTCTTGTCACTTTTAAACGACATAGCTTCTTGCCTCTACGGTCAATGGGGTTGCAGTCCTACATTCCCCATGCGTCGGTTATTCTGAAAGAGATCAAAGGTCAAACAAAGGTCACACATTATGATGTTAACCTTTAACTTACGTCTGAAAACAAATGATTTTGCTGTTTACATCTAAGATAGTTTTTGACTGCCAAATAATAAATACATGAATCAACCCTTTGCGTGAAGTAGATTTCATTGTGTCTTTCATTTTAGAATCCAAGATAAAGATGTAATGATACATAATGAAAACAGAATCTCACTTATTAGATTAAACCTTTTTTTGATAGCTTGTATTGTGAAAAACCCACAGGATCTTTTATAGAATCACTATACTCAAGAGTAGACAGCAGGGACCACAACTCCCCCACAGCTAAGAATAGCCTTGGCATGACTCATGTTCTTGCAACAGAAAGATTTGTTCAAATCAGCTTTTTTTTTTTTTTTTACTTTTGTGTGTTCTTTGTGGTGTGCATCCTAGTTTTCATCTGTTTTTAATAAGGACCAAAAACCCCCAACGATTCTGAAACAAGGCAAATTCAACCTTCTGGGAATGCCAGTGTCCATGAAAAAGAAAATGTGGGAAAAATATGGATTAGGGATTACATTGAGGGTAAAAGATACAAATTGGGTTAGAATTAGGTTTAGAGGTTAGGTTCAGGGTTACGAGCTAGGGGTATGTTGAAATTGTTTAGAGTTAAGGTGGGAGGAAAATGTAATTTTTATGGGAATAGCCTAGAACGTGCGTGACTGTACTGCATTGGCAGCACACAGAGAAAAACAGCTCGTATCACCACGCTATCAATCTGCCTCACAGAGTAGTTATTTTGAGCTGCAAGGCAGCTGGAACAGGTTTAGCCGACGTCAAGACACGGGGAAGCCTTGTACACTGGCTCGTGAGTGACGGGGATAGTGGGCAAAGATGTGGCAGGTGAAGGAAAGAGCTGCCCCGGGGAGTTATCAACTCACTGCTCACTAGTCGGGCCGGCTGATTAAGAATTACAAATTATATTGTTATCGCTGAAGTGGTGCTCCATCCCCGGAATAATAAACAGAAACGCTGAAAAGGGGGAATTAGGATTAATTTGTATTAATAGCTCTAGTTGCTGGCGCCAGAGAATGAGAGGACTGCCATGACCGTGTCGCCGCTGGAATTTACAAATGCAATTTTACATTCAAATCACTTCATCAATTGACCTCTTCAGTGCAAAGTATGACCCCAGGGCACATATAGGCCTACGAATGTGTCACAGAGTTAAAGTTAGAGTTTAGACCGAATCCATGTGATCATGTGCTTCAGGAATGAAACAAAGAAGCCCGTATTGGTGACAGGGAGGGAGTAGCTCTTGCTCACTCGTTAGCCTGTTGTTTATGTTCCTGTGCTGAGTGTTGATGTATTGCCCTCGTTTGGCTAGGGAACGCTGTCATGTTCCTGTAGGAGAAAATGGCAGGGAAATACCCAGTACGTTGACTGAGGAACACACAAGCCAGCACCGCTTGCGAGTTGTTACGCGCTATAGTTGCCAGATGACTGCCCCGGCTTTGTCTGGAAGGCGTGTGTTTCTTGTGAGCCAGACGCTTGCTGCCGCGGAGACGGTAACCACATGACAACAGGAATTCCTTCCTGCTTTTGTCTTGATGTAATCCCCATACTAATACAGGATTGCCGAACAGATCGCCAAGGAAACAAGCACCTCCCGGCTGATTGGCTTGTTAGCACACAACACGAGCCAGGCCAAAGTCGCCCCCCCCGCCCGATCCTCAACACACTCCTCACACAAGTCTCTATGGAGACCTTCAACTTATATAGACATAGAACATACCTCCCATACATAGATTTGTTGTTTAGCATGCAGTGCTGTCCTTTCCGTATAGGCTAGTTAAGACTTTGGATAGGTGTGACTTAGCCTGATGCCTTTGGCTAACCCGCAACTGGGCTAACTAATGACGGGGAGTTGGGTTGGAGGGTCACATGAACATTCTAGAAGCTTGATGGGTCACATGAACATTCTAGAAGCCCGACGGTTTGACTGGTCACATGAACATTCTAGAAGCTTTGGGTGAGTCACAGTTCAGCAGGTTCTGTGGGACCTGTTTTTTTTTTGGTTGTTTCCGAGGCATGATTCAAGTTGCCACAGACATAGTATAGAATAGAACACAACATCTCTATGGTGACAACAATGGTCACATGGCAGCGAGCTGGTCACTTTAACTATTTCTTGCCACTAGGATGTTAGTGAATGTCACCAGAGATTAATAAAAAGGTGAAGCAAATATATCAGTACAGATTAGTACATTTATAAAATCATCTCTCTCGCCAGTCCCTTGTCTTTCTCTCTCTCTCTCTTTTACTTTCTCTTTTTTGTCTCTCTTGGCCCCAAACTCGTTCTCTCTGTCTCCTTCCTTGCCTCTCTTTTCACACTTGATTCTGTCACTCTCTCCCCATTCTCTTTCTCCCTCCCTGTCAGCTAACAATAGTGTGTTGTCATGTTCCCCTGTCATTCCTTAGCCCTAATCTTCTTACAATGCAATCTGTGAACAATGTCAAATGTAAATGATCCGTGTTCTAACCTCCCCTGACTCCACAGCACATTGCCAGATAAGATGATGTTTACTTAAGATTACGCTTTTGTACCATCTCCCCCTCTTGAAAGGATATAACATTATAGAGGTAATGACAATTGTTCTATTAGGATACATTTGTAGAAGTATGTATATGAAGCAACAGAAGATTAAGTTATACATTTTATATGTATATGAAGCAACAGAAGATTAAGTTATATATTTTATATGTATATGAAGCAACAGAAGATTAAGTTATATATTTTATATGTATATGTATATGAAGCACAGAAGATAAAGATATATATTTTATATGTATGTGAAGCAACAGAAGATGAAGTTATATATTTTATATGTTTATGAAGCAACAGAAGATTAAGTTATATATTTTATATGTATATGAAGCAACAGAAGATTGTTATATATTTTATATGTATATGAAGCAACAGAAGATTAAGTTATATATTTTTTAGGATGTGGTTCAGTTACAAACGGAAAGCATGCAGGTGCACAAGAAGGACAAACAGAGGGAGTGAAAAATAACAGAGACATGGTTGTTAGATAATCTGGCAAAAGGTGGTACTAGGGAAGATACAGTCAGGCCAAAATCTACCCCCCCCGGCTGACAGTGTGAACGGAACTTAAAATTGTCTCTCAGTCAGTTTCTGTCTTCTTATGTCCCAAAGCACTGCCACACCTGGGTTCATAGTTCACCTGAAACCCCCAGACATACTCACAGGGGACCAGCTACTATCTGCCTGCTTGCATTGATTCATTTAAAGAGATGTGTTGCAAACCCACTGATCCTGATTAGGACTGCAACGTCCCGGGAATTTTCAATAACTTCTTGGATTTCCAGAAATCCTTGTTGGAAGATTCCCGTAATCAGGAGGGAAAAGGCAGTGCAAATCAGAATTCCTTCAACTAGGACGTCTGTATAACCAGGAAATTAATTAAAAGCCCCTGAATTTATTTACACCCTAACCCTTAAATATCAATATGGCATCTGATTGTTTACTTTCTATTACAGGATTTATTGAAGATTAGATTTGTGGCTTTTCATGCCTTCTGCCTGGTTCGACACAGGTGCAGATCACTGTTCATTATACGCAACACAATAGAAATAGTCATTATATGTCTTACCCCGAGTCGGCCTGGTCCCACCTTGAGAAGAAGAGGTTTCTGTGTGTTTAGGTTGCGGAGGACGCCAGCACTGTCAACTGATGAAGAGGCTTCACTGTGAGGGGGAATTCCCGCGAGCTAAAGGCAGTGTAGAGGAGAGGAAAGTGCTTGTGATTCTTTTGTGATGAATATTGTGTTTTTGTTTCCGTGACATTGAGAGGGAATCCAGAGTAACACTGTATCGACCGTCAAAGATAAAAATTATATAATGTTACAAAAATGTTACATTGTTTATTTGTTTCTAGCACGAGGCTACACAGATGTATTATTTTAAGTAGGAACATATATAAAGTCCTATTTCATACCATACTACTTCTGTAGGTAAATGCCTGTTGAAAAACAACATACAGTGCCTGCAATGCTTTACAACCAAAACAAATGACTGCTAAAACAAGAACAACTTATTTATCTCTTTTCCTGTAAAAGTGAAAGACCGGAAAGGTTCAGAGAGGGCACAGCCGGACAGAGAGTCTTCAGTCAGTTGTCTACAGTATCTAGATTTACATCTCGGCAATTCAGCAGATGGTCAGAACGGCTAGTGCTTTCACGTTGAGATAGCTACATGGGCCGACCACGCGACACATTCAAAGTGTGTGTAAATTTGCCCCAATAAATTGTCCATTATCAAACTAGGTAAAGTGGCGGTGTTAGTTCACCGATGGCAAGGCTGGGATTCAGTCGTCTCATTCGCTGCACAGTGAACTCACCTGTAGAACCATGCAGTAGGAGTCCGGTTGTGGTGATACGGCTCGGATTCTGAGATCCAGCTCCCGGTGCCCCCACCGCTCTGACTGTCCGGTACAGCCATTGAGCCGCTCCGCCGGGCCTGTTTCCCTCTCCGAGGGTCACTTGACATTGGGCACGGTGAATCTGTTGACCGCAGGGCTCAAGGCTCCACCGCTTCCTGCGCCAGGCAAGCCGGTACAAGTCGAGGCATGTTCCAACACACAGAGCTCCAGCCGGCTGCCATCTGAGAGAGAGAGGCTCCTCGCAGCCTGCAGGGGGGAGGAGGAGTGGAGGAGGGAGGGAGGAGCGGGGAAAGGGGGGAAAACAGAGAGGCGAAACATGACTCAGGAGGCACGGGTCATTATTCATGCTTAGTAACACCAGGAATTACATACCTAATTACATAGGACATATAGTCAGGCTTATCTGAGCTGTTTGCGTTGTCCAGTGAATCACGGTTACTGGGGCTCGAGGAACGGACCAACGGTTTGCAAACAAGGAAACAGCCTGAAAGAATTCATTCAAGCTGTTTCTTTTTCCCTGACCAATATATACTGTGTTGCAAAGCGTGCGTTGCAGCTGTTGATTTTACGGAGTCTTCATTTCCCTGGTTTCACTTTAAATTCCTCCTCTCTCCTTTTGCGCCCTCTAGTGGAATGACTGCAGTGGAGGTTGGTGACTGCGCAGGATAGGCCCGACTCTATGGTGGAAGAAAACGGCTGATTCTGCACTTTGTTCTCCAGAAAACTAGCACTGTAGGCCCTCTTCAATTACCAGTGGCTACATGAATTAAACATTGTACAGCGAGATTTAGAGTTGGGATATATTGGGGTCACTGCATAGACATTCCTCTAGATCACTGCGCAGGAGATATACCTACTCTGTGGAAAAAAACGGCTGATTCTGCACTATCTGCTCCAGAAAGATCCTTAATGACCAGTATGAATTACCAGTGGCATCCCTTCATGAATATTACGATTAAGATAATGCTTAAAATAACGCTTAAGATAGGATATGAAACTGCGCATGAAGATGTATAACATGAAGTATATGAGCTATGTATGTTTGGATGTATGTTGAAACCGTGTCTTTCCTACCGGATAACGCAACCGGAGGAACCATTTACAAACATATGTATTTCTAAGGAAGGCTGTCTTCTACGGAGGAAGAGTGCAGACGTACTGAACCAGACTCGTGAAGGTCACAAAGGGAATGCTGCAGCCTTGCAGAAATCCTCCATTCCAGGCAACGGTCCCCCCGTGGCTTTTCACTCGCTGTGACATCCTGTGACTTCTCGTTGACCTGACAACAGCACCCTCCTAATGAACCATTGCCGTTTGACAAGTCATCGTATCGCGACTTGTTAGAGAGAAATGTCACTTTTAAGACGAGTGTAAAAAAAGAACACACAGATTCCTACGAGAAAAGATGATCTTTCCGTATGGCACAAGAAACATCACACCTGGCGATGCGACTGAACTTTTACGGTACCACAAGAAGATGTCAAACACTGAACAACAATGGACGCTCAGTCCTGAACACAACCACTTAGTGGAACTACTGCAGAGAAGAACTGTCACTGTTGGCCAATACAGCCTGTGTCCAATGCGCTCCCTCGCTCTCTCTCCTTCCCTCTCCCTCACTCCCTCCCTCCCTTTTCCTCCCTCCCTCGCTCTCTCCCTCCCCATGTCTCTCTTACTATCTTTCCTACTGTGTGGGTCTGTGCATGATCGCCTGGTCTGTGTGTCTGTCCCACCAGCGAGCTTCAGTAGAGAGAGACAGATAAAGAGAGACAGACAAACAGAGAGAAAGAGACAAAGAGAGAGAGAGAGAGAGACAGACACAGAAAGAGGCAGAGTGACAGAGAAAGAGAGAAAAAGGCAGACAGACAGAAACAAAGAGAAAGACAGACAGACAGAGACAGAGAGAGACAGACGGAGAGAGACAGACAGACACAGAGACAGTGACAGACAGAGACAGAGAGAGACAGATGGAGAGAGACAGACAGACACAGAGAGAGACAGTGAAAGAGAGACAGACAGACAGACAGACAGACAGACAGACAGACAGAGAGACAGACAGACAGGCACACAGACAGGCAGACAGACAGACATACACATGACAGTAACATGGTTCGTACAGTGCAGATCTGCTGCTGTTACCAGCAGGACACTATACATCAAATAGAGAGCCATTCAGATGCAGTTAAAACTGTAGTGTAGCACTTGCAGTGTGTGTGTGTGTGTGTGTGTGTGTGTGTGTGTGATAATGTAGATAGATAGATAAACAGACAGACAGACAGACAGGTGGATGGAGTCCTGCAGGCCATTATCTGACAGGATTGACTGGATCTACACCAGAGCCATGATGTACCACAGGAGCAATAGGACCAGTATTGCTGAGCTGGTTTCTGACAGATGCTGCAGTACAGAGAGAGATAGAAATAGCCCCGCTAGATCTGCGCACTGTAGAGAGAAATAGAAATAGCCTGGCTAGATCTGTGTATTAAAAGGATAGAAGTAGCCCTGCCAGATCTGCCCAATATAGATCTGCGCATTATAGATTTAGATAGGTACAGCATTGCTAGATATGTGCATTGTAGGGAGAGACAGAAATAGAATCACTAGATGCTGCAGTACGTATAGCAACAGCACCACCTGGTCTTTGGTGAGGTACAGTGAAACGCTGCTCGCTACTCTTCGACAAACTGGAGCAACAGACTGCGTCACAAATTGCACTCTATTTCCTAAAGGTCCTGGTCAAAAGTAGTACCCTACAGGGGAATGGGGGCCAACTGACACTCAGACTTTAGTGTGGCAATAACAGGCTCCTCTGTAATTGGACAGACTGAAGAACTCCTAGAATTTTTCCAATGGCGTCATGAGTCTGTGTGGAGTTCAACAGAAGTTCCCAAACAGCTTGAGCATACTGTCTGTTCCTATGGACGTCCAGAAACTGTCCAAAGTTGGGACTGACTGGCGAAACAACCTCTAACTTATTTCATACAAGACGCAGAGAAGTTCACAGCGTCCACTTGTTCATCTGACTCTGGCGAAGACGATGAAAGGCTTCGTTGTCAAAATACAGAACTGTCCGTTTGAGGGTGTCGAGCGACAATCTGCCCAGCCACTAGACTACAAAACACATTAGCCCAGGTAACATTTTCCACCAGCCTTTCCATTCCGACTGTGCCACCGTAAAGGCAGGGTGAGCAGGCAGAACCAGTTCTGCTGAGCTAGTTTCTGGTACTACATCTGCTACGCTGCAATTCTGCCCAGCGACCAACTTCCACTAAAGCCCCCAATGCAGCTCAGAATGGAACTGGCCTCCCAAACTGCACCCTATTCGCTAGGTAGTGCACTCCTCTTTTGACGTGGCCAATATGGAATAGGGAGCAATTTCAGACGCAACCAATCTACTTCCAGTAGAAGCTGGGACGATCAGCTGTGTGCTATTACTATGATTAAATGAAATGCTGACTGAGCGCGATACGATGTCTATGATGAAGTGTTCACACTGTAATAAATAGGACTCTGAAGATGCCAGTGTCATTGTATCAATCCTTGGCAAAAAATTAAAGCGTGAACCAGACCAAACCTTTTGGTTCTTCAAAAGAAACCATTGTATAGAAAGCATTGTTTTCTATAGTTTGATTTAAATGAATAAGAAATGTATAGATGTGAGGCTGGCTGACAGCATAGTTATGTTTGTTTCCAACATTTGGGCAATCCCCCTGTGAAAACAGTTGAAAATGCTCTGTGTGTTGTTCCCCTCACCAGAGTTCTCACGAGTGCGGCTGTACTGGCGCTGGCAAACATCTTTACAGTAAGCATTTCCTCATTCATTTGTAAAGCTAAACGAAGAAGAAGGAACAATCGAAGCAGTCTTTAAAAACAATGAGTGCCATTTCATCCTACTCCTGGTTTCACACGTGCATTTCCGGGACACACACGTTCCACGAGGCCCATGGTAACACCTGGTCTCAAGTCAGAGGTTAAAATGGGAGCGGGGGAGCGGGGGACGAAGTCCTTACCCCAGCAAGTTCAAACGCTTGGTGCATTGATTACATCATCGGGAACGGGAGCCGATGACTGAATGGGACAATGCAGCATTAGGGGGGAAGAAAGGAAGGAAGGGCGATGAGAGGAGAAAGAGAGAAGAAGGGGAGAGGGGTTCAGCCAGAAGAAGGGGAGAGGGGTTCAGCCAGAAGAAGGGGAGAGGGGTTCAGCCAGAAGAAGGGAGAAGGGGAGAGGGGTTCAGCCAGAAGAAGGGGAGAGGGGTTCAGCCAG
>JACXGI010015083.1:0-17966 GCA_016801175.1 Esox masquinongy
AAAACAAACATCAAGTCCCCCAAAAGCACATGGGAAAATGTGTTATGGTCTGATGAAACCAAGGTTGAACTTTTTGGCCATAATTCCAAAAGGTATGTTTGGCGCAAAAACAACACTGCACATCACCCAAAGAACACCATACCCACAGTGAAGCATGGTGGTGGCAGCATCATGCTTTGGGGCTGTTTTTCTTCAGCTGAAACTGGGGCCTTAGTCAGGATGGAGGAAATTATGAACAGTTCCAAATAGCAGGCAATTTTGGCACAAAACCTTCAGGCGTCTGTTAGAAAGCTGAAGATGAAGTTCACCTTTCAGCACGACAACAACCCAAAGCACACATCCAAATCCACAAAAGCATGGCTTCACCAGAAGATTAACGTTTTGGAATGGCCCAGCCAGAGCCCAGACCTGAATCCAATTGAACATCAGTGGGGTGATCTGAAGAGGGCTGTGCACAGGAGATGTCCTCGCAATCTGACAGATTTGCAGCACTTTTGCAAGGAAAAGTGGGCAAATATTGCCACGTCAAGATGTGCCATGCTAATACACTCCTACCCAAAAAGACTGAGTGCTGTAATAAAATCAAAAGGTGCTTCAACAAAGTATTAGTTTAAGGGTGTGCACACTTATGCAACCAGGTTATTGAGTTTATTTTTCCCCCTCAAAGATTTGTTTGTTTTTCAATTGAATTGTTCACGTTATAGGTCACATTAAAGGTGGAAAAGGTTCTGACATGATTTATCTTTGTCTCATTCTTTTGCATCACAAGAACCTGGCATTTTAACAGGGGTGTGTAGACTTTTTATATCCACTGTAGTTGCATTAAAGTGTCATTGAAATTGATTTTGTTCCGTTTCTGTTTAGACGGCCCGCACAAAATACTCCGTAATGTCAAAGAAAATTAAACATTGAAAAAAATACTAAAATATAGTTGTTACGTTATTATTCACATTGTTTAGTTAAGCCTAAATGAGTCGAGGAGTAAAATGTCTTAATAAATTAAGTGTCATGGATTCCAAAATACTATGGACATAAATATACCCAAATACCCAAAATACCAATACCATCCATTCATCTGTACCATATACCAAGATCCCACAATAAAGATTTGAATTTAAAACAGATTTAACTAGAAAGACCAGTGAGCTTCAAAAGCCTAAAACATGGAGTAATGGAGAGATGGGCAACAATAAATAAGACCTTGTCTCTCTCTAAGCATTGTCAATTAATAGCTATTTGATGGATTATGCAATAATCCCCTACAGACAAATCAGAAGATGGAGTTGTAGAACAGACCTGAACTGCAGCACAGGAAAGAAAATGCTCAAGGATGAAGCCATTGGACATTTCAAAACAGCTAGTGTTCAGCCGGGCATTTATCAACAAAAAAAGAAAAGAAATGTAACCATATATATTTTATTCTCAATACAGCAAAATACAAAGAATATTCAGGACAGACTCAGAAATCCCATTAGTAACAAGTAATACTCACTTCACGATTATCTTTAAATTACATGTTATTCCAAGTTTGAATAACAAACTCATAAGAGTACCTTTACTTAATATTGCATCCATAATATATATCTCTGTTCTCAATATTTTAAAACTAACCCAGATTAGACTACTGTACTTTGTATGCTGACGTCTCCATTGAGACAGTTAAAAAAGTACAACATACTGTATAAACTTCTACAACTGCTTAACATACAGAAATACCTCTGATTCAAAAGACATCTCAGATCAGTTTGAAAAGGGAGAGCGCTTTCTCACCTGAAGTATTAATTGAGATGTTTTTTCTCAACTGTATATCTCAATCCAAAATCCATTCCATTTGATCAGCAATATACATTGCATGGAAATACATCTCCATAACAAATACCGAATAGACAATATTAACACTTGATCTAAAGACATCGATGATGATGCAGACAGTACAGTAACAAAATTATTGATAAACATTGATATACAGTGTTCAGAGACAAATGTCATCTCTAACATTTTGAAAGAAAAAAGCTCACAGAAAATGTGCATATAATCTCTCACATTGTATTTACAACCTAATTCCAATAGAAATGTTAAACTGTAGTAGAAATTCACCCTAAAAGAAATGTTTTATATACACTTTGTACACATTTGTATTTAAATAGAAACATGCAAGTGTTACGGTTTCCTAATGAAATTTTACCCTGGATTTATTTAAGTTAAAACTATAATTACATTGAAATATGGTATCAAAGAACCCCTCCAACATCATCTTCCAAAAACCAGAAAATTATAAATCAGGAAAAAGGCAAAACACTGAAAAACTGCGAACACGCTAGAGGGGCAGAAAAACAAATAAATATGTGTGAAAGTCTTAGGAGGATTGTTAAAAAGATCCAAGTCCTCTTTTGTACATATTGATTATATGGAACACAATCCTGGAACCTCTACTCACTAGTGTATGCAGACTTTTGAGTGACTACACAAGCTTCAGCACTAAAACAAATATCTATGCGAAAAAGTGGCCTCAAGCCTAAGGGTATAAAATGTCCTAATTAGGTCATGAATGTATGATTCTAAAAACAGGGCCGTATTGAAGCAGAAAGGTATGAGGGGGTGTGGTAATTGGTCAATATACCACGTCTAGGGGCTGTTCTTATGCACGATGCAACACAGAGTTCCTGGATTCAGCCCTTAGCTGTGGTATATTGGCAACATTCCACAAACCCCTGAAGTACCTTACTGCTATAACAAAATGGCTACCAACACAATATGATCAGCGAATCCCCCGGTTTGTAAATATACACTGTACCGGAAAACCAGCAGACAAGCATGAAGCACAAGCTAAAAGCTGCGGACATTTGCATCAAACAAAACAGGTTTTGACTGACAGTAACAAGCATGGAAATTCCTGATTTCAAACTAAAAGCCCCAAAAAGTATTTTGAAAGATTTGAGTTAAAAATCCTGCATAGATAAAAAAAAAAAACATTTTACTCTGAGTGCAAGAAGAAATAACAGTTTTCCCCCAAACCAAAGACCGGGGAGCCAATGAGGAAAAAAGGTACTAGTGTTTCCAGCATGTGTCCACTGTAGGTAAATAATAATCTTAAAAAATCCTTCATCATACAATACCACTTGCATAAAGTCCACTTTTCTGTTCCAAATTATTCATGTCCACATTTACCTTGCTGCAAAACTAGTGATAATACAAAATAACCTAAGAACACAACATTAGGGCAGTTTATCACTACAGTAGCTTAATTTGTTATATTATATTATTTAACCTGTACCATAAATATAGACAATAGATGACATTACTTTTGAAGCGTTGTAATACACAAATTACTATTGTGCTATGCAGAGAACCCAGGAACCATTTTTAAACATTTTAAATATGACATTTTCATATACAATATAAATCTTTCAACCCTGTTTTAAATCCTATCAATATGAAAGTTAAGAACTTTGAACAGAACTGCTTGGTACATAAATAAAATCTATATTGGCCATGTACTTTGTGACTGGATTATAGCTCGTGCTTACAATGCAATCTACGTATGGCTAGTGAGCATCACCAAAGTGTATGCAACATAACTTATAAGAAGAATTGTAGAATTAAAATGCAAGTGCATTTATGTCCTTCCTAGCAGAAGTTATCTGCTTTTGCCGGGCATTTTTTTAAACTTCTTATTAAAAACTATACAAACAATGATGTGTTTCAAGGACAACAATTTCAATACCAACTACACCCTGCCGTACCTCACCAGTACACCAACTGCAACCCTTTACGGTAGACGCCTTTAAGGAATCAATGGGATAATTACACCTTGTTAAGATATGAATCTGACAGGGCAATTCATCAAAAAATAAAATAAAATAAAAATGATCAAATTCCATTTCATTGATCGAACTCACTGACATACGAATTAGTGGCGCTTCAGAAGAAATTGACAAAATCTTCTAACACCAATATGGTCCGCCGCAAGTTACCTCCCCTACGATGGCAGCTGTTAGAGTAATGTGTTTTTATTGTAGGGGCATCCGTCGAGCAAACAAAGCTCTCCGGTAATTCACACACCATCCAGACGGCTCTCAAACCACTGATCAGAAATAGAACCAAGTACTACTCCAAAGAAACGCTCGGAAGCAAGGAATATTTATCCTACAAACCATTTAAAATCCTCACCAACCTTGCTGGATCTATATTTCCAAGTATGGTATATTCTAGTTTCCTGTAGATCAGATACAAGGCACAAAAAAGATAAGAGACAGACCTTAGTTTTAAAGCACCTTTGGTTCACGGGAGGTACTGGCGTTTAAAATTAATATAAAAATAAAAGTTAAAATAAAATTAAAAAAAAACATTAAAAGCTGAATGTGAATGTGCTTATTAAATTAAAAAAGAAAGTTTAGTGTATTTCATCTCAAATCATTCTGCAAAAGGCATCGTGCCAAATTGAAAAATTGCTTTTGTTTGCACAACCCAGAAATATGACAGGAGAATGTAGATAGTGAGTACAGTTAGTATGTACAGATAACCTCTGTGCAGTTGAAATCCTCCTCCCATATGGGACAGTCAAAGGTGTAATTTGCTCCATGTAGCTCAATGTTTTTGGCAAGCTGGTGTAGAAAATGGACACAGTGTTATAGATATGTCTGAGGCAGATAAGTTCATGTGTGCATGGAGGGGGCAGCAGTGCATTGTGGTGGACAGCGCGCGTGCGCGTGTGTGTGTAGCGTCCTTCAGGGGATGAGCTTAGCGTCCAATCTCAGCCAGTGTAGGCCCTGCCGTGTGAAGCGCACCAGTTCAGTCATACTGCTGGTGTTGAAGATCAGAGGGCTCATCACCTTGTCCAGCTCCGTGAAGAACTCTGCAAAATGGACAGGAGACGACAATCAGGGACAGACATTTAACAGAGACCCCTGGCCTGCCAGCGGTCGGCGACCACTCCGGAGATCATTTATCATTTCCCTTTGACAGTATTCATCCTGAAGTCTAATGTAACATACGTTAAGTAGAGAGGTTGATTTACACCAATGATTCATGAATAGTTCAAAACCTGATTAAGCCAATTAGAAACGGTTGAAAATAAGTGATCCCGCCTTATACATAACCCTGAACTTTCCAGAACGAGGCGTCGATTAGAAGAGAAATTAGGTAGATAGGAGCCAACGATAGAGCGGAGAACAAGGGCAGCATATGAAACTTAGAATTCGACATACCAGGTATAGAGAATAATTCAGTGATAATAGAAATTGAAAATTGTTTAAATTTAGGATGTTAGAACATGACGCTAACGCCAAAGTAAGCTAACAGCTAGTTAATTTGAAATGAATAAATTGTTCAGAATTTACAGAATGTAATTGTTAATATTATCGCATTATACGACTTTTGGAATGTTAGATGGAACTTTTAATTTAGTACTTACACAGTTACACTACATTGTGTTCCAGCGCTAAATTCTACAGGGTGTGACATCCGTACAAGAGTGCGCACTAGGGCTGCACGATTTGGATGAAATATTGAATCGCGATTTATTTGACAAAATATTGCAATTTCGGTTGTGATTTGCGATTTTCAAACATGGGTATAAACAACGTGTAATCTCACAGGGTGTAAATAATCTCACTTAAAATAGGAATCACAGCCTACATAATGTGCTATTAAACTGAATAAAAATGGAGTTAAACTTCAGTGTTTCCTATTTTACACTTATACCAATTTGAAGGTACAGCCATGTTGAATTATTCGTTTAACTGCTCATTTAATGCAATGGCGTTGGTAGCGTTTGCTAAGTTTGTGCCGTTGTCACAGCTGGTTAGGCAAAACTCAACCCTTCAGGTATATTTTCTCCCATGTTATGCATGTTTGTAACCACCGACATTGAAGCCGAAACTTTTAATAACCATGCTGTTGTGTAGGCTATGTGAGATAATATCTTGGTGCCACTCGCTAGCTTGAAGCAGATGACTTCGCTAGCAGTTGCAGTGTTAACTCAAACTGAAATTGAAAAACCTTCAAGTATTTCAACAAAATTAGTCCAGGTATTTAAGTAATCTAGAAAAATACTTACAGGAGCCGCAAGAAAAACTATGACAGATGTACGATGCGTGCTCGTTGCCTCGCGTGAAGCGCATCTCATTCACCTTTTTGTTGGAGCTGAAAATCGCGTAAATTGGCGATTTGGATATTGCACACATCAATATCGCAATTTTGATAATAATTTGGTTAATCGTGCAGCCCTAGTACGCACATATTTCAAGTTCGTTGGTGAGATATACATACATTTTATTAGAGCATTGTACAGTTGTTTCATATGTGACAATACCGTTAGCTATGTTAAGTACTGTGATATGACTGAGGAGTATTGTTATTGATGGTGTGTTATTGTTCTGTTCAATGTCAGGTTTGTCATGTGAAAAGGTCAGGTTTTTTTTCTTAGAGATATAATTAATTGAATTTACATTACACGTGGACTTCGGCTGGTACCTGACCGTTGATGGCAAGCCACCCGTTTGAAGAAAGGGAACACTAGGATTTGCATGCAGAGATATACAAAATGTATGCCAGTTTGACTGCCTACGTGGTGGTAGGGCTGAATATGGGTGCACACAGTACATATTAACATTGTGGTGCAGAGGACATTTACACTAAATTGTTATCTGTAACACTGAGGGTTGATTGAAGTGTTAATGGAGTGTTAACTAAATTCATGATTGTTTAAGGTGTGATCAAAGTAGTGATACTACAGTGAGGTACACATTTTTCTAGTATTTTGGGGTATTATAACCAGGTTCACCCAGGTATCATTTGTATTTTTTTGTTGATAGTATAGATACTATTTATTATTTGCAATTTGTAAATGTCTCATGTCAAGTTGTTTGGAATTTGCAAAACCAGGTTATTGTAAGGTTTTTATTTTTCATTTTTCCCCCTCGAAGATTTCAGTTTGTTTTTCAATTGAATTGTTCACATTATAGGTCACATTAACAGTGGAAAAAGTTCTGACATGATTTATCTGTGTCTCATTCTTTTACATCACAAAAACCTGGCATTTTAACAGGGGTGTGTAAACTTTTTATATCCACTGTACATAAATATATATTGGTAACTTTGAATTTGTGTATGGTCATCGATTACTCC
The DNA here is from genome assembly GCA_016801175.1 of Esox masquinongy. NCBI lineage: Eukaryota > Metazoa > Chordata > Actinopteri > Esociformes > Esocidae > Esox > Esox masquinongy. The sequence continues at coordinate 7,129 of JACXGI010015083.1, forward strand.
AGAGCGCTCCCACAATTGAACCTAGCCTGGTCCAGTTCGAAGGTGGCATATGGTAATTTCACATGCGCTAAATCAATATACTATCACGTAAATGCCACACTAACAAAACGTCTTGAGCAAAAGATAGCTTTCCTGTCTGGCTGCGCTGACGAGTCTGGGTACCTTTCTGCTCTTTGGCCAGCTGCTCCGCTTGGTCCCACACCTCGGTGGCGTAGAGGAAGTTGGAGGTGACCTGGACATAGCTGGCAGCCATCTGGTGGATGCGCTGGGGGATGGTGACGGAGGAGCTTGCGCTGGCGCTGGATGTGCCAGAGGAGTAGCTGCCAGCGCTACCTGGGGACAGCTTGGGGGAGACCGGAGACGGCATGCCCACCGCTTTACTGGGAGTCACAGGGAAATACAGATGGTTGGTAAGATGAGAATCACAACCGCTCAAAACAAGCTGAATCACCAGGACTCGACAACAGTGCCCGGAACATTAATCGACGGAGTTTGTCACAAGAACAATGTAAGAAGAGAGCTGGTGTCAACACAGCAAGCAGCCAAGAAAATGTCTTACTTTCCCATTCCAGGAGAGGGAGCCTGGGTGTTACTCAAAGAATTCTGAAAGGAAAATACTTTGAATAAATATTTGCAAAGTGTCATTTACACAAAAAGGTATAATGAGTGATGTACAGATAGGCTGCGAACAGTCCTCATCCGTGTTATAATGGCTACATACCACAAACTCAGAGGTGCTTTACTGCCATTATAAAACTGGTAGCCAACATACTTTTTGTCATACACTTGATATATGGCGTCATATACCAGGTTTTTTTAAACAAATAAACACAAGCAATGCAACTTGACTGTCATTGTACAGATATACTCAGTACTAAAAGGAACACGCATAGAAAACAACGGTATCACAATAGACCTTATATGAAAATACTGGAAAAAATTAACTTAATGAGAAATTACCTTTAGGTGCTCCGTGAGTGTTTTAGAGTATTTAAGCGCGCTCTCTTTTCTCAGCTTGAACAGTCGCAGGTAGAGTAGGGACTGGCATCGCAGGCTAGTGTGAGGGAGAGATGGATGAAAACGTTCAATCTGACTCAAGGACCAGAGGCTTGACCCTCAAGTACAAACAGTAAATAGAATCCATCCATTGATGAGCAAGGACACCCACCACAACACTGCCAGTCGTTTGTCTGCTGAGGTAGCGTCTGGGGCCATGTAGCTCTTTAACTTCATAGTGTACCTGAAAAACAGAGAGGGCAATGGGAGATTAATGTTGATCTGTGGCCAACATCGCACAAGCACTCCGAGACAGAGGTATATTACGACCTCAGTAGTTTGCATGTTAAGTAGACCTGTCCATTCATGGAAATGACTGGCTTCTACATGACCTCCGATGCCAGAAGCATCAGTTCCAGTAGGTCAGAAACAGCCAGGTGCGTACCTTTAAAGCAACGCTTCACTTCCCGTCACATGGATACGTCCTGCCGGCTAACAAAGCGACATCCCAAATCACGCAGTGTGCCAGAACGGTCTCAGGAGCACAACAGTGAGTTCAGTGTACAACCCAACTGAGGGCATTTAGGATCAGATGACCGGGTTGTTCTCAGTATGCATATGACACTGTCCAACCTGCTGCCACATTATGCAATCACCTTAGCAGGGGCTAACATCCCTGCACAACATGTCACAGAAGAATCCGTGCACTGAAGAATTTATGCCGTTCTGGAGGAAAAATGTAAAATCTGGTACTAGATTGTTGCATATAATAGAATGGCTACATTTTCCATTTGTCATTTAACATACTCTCATCCACAGTGACATGCAGGATTAATCACAGCCAATGATTGCCTGAGAACGGAATGACTGCAACAGAACTTAATGTAGTACCATTTTAATTCCTGGGTCAAATGCTCTCACCATTGGGCCTGCCTGAGGTGAAGAACTGTATTAATAAACTGGTTTTGCCTGTTTGTACAGTGCCTGGCCTACGGTGGCTCTGTAATAAGGTAATTGCTAATATGAAGATGTTTTCCATGTGATTCGTTGCGATACATGTTAGAGCGTGGCAGGGCAGTGGGTCTTACTTGATGAGCTCCACGGTCTCGGCGTACATAGGGAATGGGGACTTGGCTTCCTGGGCACTCTTTTCCAGGGCGTTTCCACACTCGATAAAGGACACTACAGCGTCCAGGTAGTATACAGCCTTTTCAAACCGATCCATCTGCACACAGGAACAACACACATCAGGAAAACTGGCTCTAAAGCATCTGCTTCCCATCCACCTACAGAGTAGACTGTCAGCAGCAAGAACAATGCTTCACGACCAGTGTTTGAAGTAATGTTTTAATAACCACGGCAGGCAAATCATTAGCATTAAATATATTTCTAATGAAATGTTTTAAGACTCCCTGGACACTGTGGAAGGGGGTGAGACTAGTTTCCATCTCCTAATAATTGAGATACTCTGAGGTGTGATCATAATCCCCAGGCGAGTCATTTATATTGCTTCTTCAGCTGCTCTACTTTCAGTGGCCAGGGGACCAAATGTAATGATGCAAAAGCCCTGTGAGAGCTGCTAGTAAAACCAATGAAAACTGTTTAATAACAGTGTCAAAAAGAAATTACTAAAATTCTCCAGCTTGTCATGCAAAACAGTTCTTTCAGTCTTGGTTTCACATAAGAACTAACACATGTTGATGTACGCAACCGTGTCTTACCAGGGCATCTGCGTTGTGTTTTAGTTTCTTGGCCTCTTGTAAGTAGTGATCAGCAGAATGAACCCTGAAACGCAACAGGTTCACTAGTCGGTTATTGCGTTAATTTTTTGGTGAGCCCCGACATTGAAAGAGAACACAAAAATAAAGTGTTTCTCTCTTAACCATCCTAGTGTCCTATCAAAACAGCTACACTCCACTTCTCAAACGGAAATGTGACCTGGGTTTTAGGCCGACACATCCACTCTTCCCCCACGTCCCAGAGGCTTTCCCTCAAAAGCCACCCTGTCCCTGGAGCCCCTTGCGCTGCCTGGCGCCGGGTTACCCGCGGTGGATGACAGGAGGCTGCTCTTACCGGTCCTCAAACTGCAGTTTTGATCTCGTGGACTTTGAGCCGTCTGAGGAGAGCAGCGGCGCGGCAGGCTGGTTATCAGAGCCCTTTGAGGTTTTCTCCTGCAGAGACAAAACAAGGTTTACAATCCTTCCTCCCACGTGGGCGATTTCAGGCGACTGGTCAGATCGTGACAAACTCACGAGGCGGTGAAAAGTGGCGAGCTACGAATGCGAGTCCTCCCTAGGTTTACGGCAGCGGGCGGACATTTTCGGCAAAACCTGAGGCCGCTCAGTACGCTCGGCGCGGCCGCAGAGGGCCAACCAGTGCCGTTTTTGTCCGGTTTACACAAAAGGGGCAGACGGAAGACAGCGGCTTGACAAGGCGCCGGCCACCCAGACTGGTGCGCACACACGCGCGCACACACGCGCGCACACGCGCACACACACGCGCACACACGCGCACACACACGCGCACACACACACACACACACACGCGCACACACACACACACACACGCGCACACACACGCGCACACGCGCACACACACGCACACACCTTGCCCTCCCGGGTGCTCCTGCTCTGCTTGTCCTCGCCTTTCCGGTGCTTGGATGCGGAGCTGCTCTTGTTGCCATGGCTCCCCTCCCTCCCACTGCTGGCTCCGCTGGACAGGGAGGTGGACGACTGGCTGGCCGTTCGCTTGCGGCTGACGTGCTCCGCCTTAGGCGTCCTCTGCAGCCCTCCCGACCCCGAAATGGAGGGAGAGGGCACTGGCTCCTCCTTCACCCTGACCTCCGCGGCCCTCTTAGACCTGGGTGTGGGTGGTATGACCAATGTCAAGAAGTTTTTTTTAAAAAATTTTTAAAGCCCCTTTTTACATCGGCGTTTGTCATGAAATGCTTGTACAGACATCCGGACAACAAGAATTGATGCACATTGGCTAGAAAAAAAACTCCCCATTAGGGTCGAGACTTAGGAAGAAACCAAGAGAGGAACCATACTCAGAGGGGTGGCCGGTCCTCTTCTGGCTGTGTCGGGTAAATTAACTTTTGAGCTACAACAATTGTTTTTGCAAGTTTAGATGACAAACAGATCAGTGTCAGCATTCAGTCTACAACACTGCTGAGGGGTTTCAATGGGCTGGGTTTCATTCAGAGCTGAATACTCACTCTTTGCTGCTGGTCTTGTGGTGAGATGAAGATTTTTCTTCAAGTCTGGACTTCTTGCTATCTGGTTTGGTGCTCTCATCATCATTCTAAATTGAATGACAGGGGAAAGGGTGATTCATTGTGGGTGCACTTAAAAGACCCAAGATCACTGGTATTTGACTGAGTACGAGCAGAAACATATCACGTTTGCAGCACATAAACCTCAGGTAGGTGGACATAAGTAAAATTATATCCAAGCTTAACAGACCACGTCTTAGCAACCTCTTTCACCAATTGGCACAGAAAACCAAAGTCAATCAATCAAATTTATTTTATAAAGCCCTTTTTGCATCAGCAGTTGCCACAAAAGGCTTTTACAGACACCAAGCCTGAAACCCCAGAGAGCAAGCAACAACAGGGTTGTGGCACAGTGGCTAGGAAAAACTCCCTAATAGGGTCAAAACTTAGGAAGAAACCTAGAGAGGAACCAGGCTCTGAGGGGCGGCCTGTCCTCAACGTTAAGTGCTAACATGCCATGAATAGCACTGTTGGACCATGACATACCTTGTGTTTCCTTTTGCTCTTACTGGAGATTTTCTCTGAGGGCTGCTTCTGGAAGTTACTGTCTCTGTCCAGGGAGCAGTCCCTCTCCACTTTGGGCTCCAGCAGGTCTTTGAAGGGGCGTCCGGGGACGCGGGTCAGCAGACTCAGGTCAATCTTCACCATGAGCTCCTGCTGCTGCCTGACAGGGAAGCGTTCTTCTGGGTCGCTGAGGGGCGAGAGTAGCTCCTTCTCTTCCATAGGAGAGAAAACACACACAGGAGTCCTGATGCTCTCTGTGTACTTGGGGGTCTGGGACGACGACGGAATGCTGTCGTTCTCCTCTGATTCAGAGGAGGAGGAATCCGTGTCCACAAACTCCCGGGACTTCTGGGACGTCTTGGTGGGCGCCTTGCTCTTGCGCTTGTCTACCGCAGGTCTGGGCGAGGACTTGGGCTCCTTCTTGATGTTGGGTTTGCGGGAGCCCTTGGTGGCAGCCTTGGGCCGATGCGGGGGGATTTCTGGGGCCGGTTCACTCTCCACCCGCAGCCCGCCCTTGGGCTCCTCCACCACCGGGAGCTTCTCAGACTTTTTGGGCTGTTTTTTACCCACAGTCCTGCGCTGGCCGGCTGCTCCCTCGCTCTGAGCTGGTGATTTTTGCCGGCCGCGGCCACACTCAGAGCCCTTCTGCGCGGCCCTCAGGTCCCTGCTAGGTGCGGGCGCCCCAGAGTCCTTAGAACCCCCCTGCCCGCCGTAGCCCCGGCCCGAGCTCTGGTCCCGGCCCTCCTTCTTGTACTTGGTGGGTACATTATTGTCCACTGGGGAGGCTGGGGAGAACTGCTTGGCTTTCTTGAACCAATTGTCCAACTGCCACTTATTGGCTGTGGCTGGTTCAGGCTGTGGGGAAACACGCACATATTAGACTGGATCTACCACACAATGTATTCTGCACCCCCCCACCAGGCCGGGTTCAATGCGGTGACAGACTGACAGAGTGACAGCCGTGGGTCATAATACAGCATTGCAGGAGCCGATCCGGGGCATGAGAAAAGTCATGCGTGTCTCTACCTCCGGCGATGCAGGACGAGGGGGCTCGTTGGCCTCGCTGTCCGTGGAGCTGCTCTCGCTCTCGCTGTCCGACCCCGAGCTGCTCTCCGAGCCACTGTGACTGCTGGAGTCGTCCCGCGACTGCTCCGCCCCCTCGCTGGTGTTACTGTGGGACAGAGACACGCCGCTGGTTAGTGGACAGCTGGCTGGGGCCGGCACGGTCACGCTGCTGTCTGCCGGGCAGTTACTCTCCAATAGCTGGCTATTCTTAATAGGGTCTCCTATTTCTAGGGAGGGGCCACCGAAAAATATTAGCTCCACTGAAACTCAGTCTGGGAGACCAGTAGGGCAACTACCTTGCTGATGCGTTTCTGGAGGCGTTTTTGGCCGAGTCCTGTTCTCCGTCACTGTCCTCATCACTGCTGAGCTTCAGGTCATCCTCCAGCAGAACAGTACTGGAACAGGACAAGGCCAGGGTCGTTACACGTTAGCACCTGACACGGCTCAGTCGCCACACAACCACGGCCAGAACAATACAGCCTCTTTTCTGTCTCCCTCAACGTTTTGCATTTTGTTGACGTTAACTAGCCGCGAAATGGCCGAGCGCTCTGGACAGGCTGCGTCACCTGTCCGTCCGGATCACTAAGCAGCTGGCCGTAATTCACTTTGATATTTACAGGCTGAACGGGCCGGACACTCACTTGGCCTGATCTCCGTCCGACGGTGCTGCCTTGGTCTGGTGAGTACTCAACGTCTTGGTGGACTTCTCTGGTGGCGTGGAAGGGAGAGAGGGGAACTGGTGAGAATTACCATAACAGTTCCAGATGGTGTTGTAATGTCAAGCGCAAGTAAATACTCACTGTTTGCTCCGGGAAAACCTGCATGCTGTGTGTCCTAAGAGTGAGAAGCACACCGCTCGTTAGATTACAAAACATATGCTTATTAATGACACTTGGGTCAACTATATTTAACATGTTCATGTATTTCGATATATAACATTGCGTTAGTGTACTATTTGCACATCTTGTAGGCCTAACAAATAAAAATTTTAAAAATAATTTTGTTGTACCAATGGCTAGTCGAAAAAGTGTCAGCTAAATTCAGGATTTTGCAAGAGACGGAAATTCTCATATTTCACTATGCTGTCTCTGTGCGTCATCAAGGCCTGCTCTGCTGTCTGACCTTGGAGGGAAATGGAAACTTCGAAGGCTCAGTCTTGCAGGGGGTATGGATGGCTGTTAATGGAGGGGGCCAGGACTGAGTCATTTCCTGGAGGGAAAGTATTAAAAAAGTCAAGTTCTTAATATTAAAGTCATAATGTTATCATTGGACGTATTAGAAATGTACTTACCTTTAAAATCTCATCAACACAATTTGCATCCCCAGCCATGGAACTCTACAACAAAATATCAAAAATCGTGGCACTGTTAGTTTGAAAATGTCTGGTAAACAACAAATCTGTGTCATTTATCATCTTAACTAAGTGACTATGTTGCATTGCTGGCAATTTGGGTTTAGTATGGACATCAGTATAAGCAATCTGTGAAAAGTGCAGATATAAATAGGGCACTATAAAACACAGCTTTGATTGATTTCAATTTGAGTAAACGCCATGCTAACAGTTTCATTGCCATGGTTGTTGTACATACAATCTCTAGAATGGATATTCCGTGCTACTAATTGTGTCTACTAATTCTACGTTGCTATCTCAACATGTGTTAATTTCGTCAACAAAAATACTGACGAACATATTTGTTAAATACCTATTTTTCGGTGGCAGTTGACGACACAATAACTGACTAAAGAGATACAGAAAAAACAAAAAAAATAGGCCTACTTTTCATTTTGGTTGACAAAAACAAGACGGAATTATATGTGTGACGACAGACTTAAAACTACCATAGTTTGATAGGAGGATTATGGAAAGAGAGATTCTCAGTTGGTTTTTTTTTCTCAATGATGCGTTTTCAGGTGCCATCAAAAGGCATCTCACTGTTTTCATGAGCCATTCTATTACAAAAACTAAACAAAATCATTAGTCAAATGATATAAATGTGACTATAACTGAAAGAACATATCAGTCAAAATGACATCTAGGCTGTTACCTCAACTGGCCGCATCTACAGTGTTACCGGCGCTATGGTGTTACCTCAACAGGCAGCGAGGGGATCTTCAGCTTGGAGAGCGAGGCCTTGCCGTTGGCCTTCATCTCGCCCATGGTGCTGCTCTGGGACTGGCCACTGTACATCTCCGAAGAGGTCTTGGGCTCCACCGTCTCCTGCCCGTCCATAGGGCGCACGTAGGCTGTAGGTTTCTGCTGCATGGAGCCGGGCTTGGACATGAGGGAAGGGGGAAAGGCTTGGCTGGAGTGCGGGCCGCTGGGAAAGGACGTGTGCACCCGCGACGGTGAATCCCAGTTTGCCTCGCGCTCACGCGGGGACTTGGAGCGGTAGCGCTCCTTGCCGTGCTGCTCGGCGCCCAGCGACCGGGAGTGGCCGGAGCTCAGGGACACCTTGGCTGGACTGGACGTGTGCGACTTGGAGTGTTCCGAGCCATGCTTGTTAGACTTCTTGTAGTCACGCTCGTGTCTTTGGCTACTGCTGCTGCTACCACTACTCCTGCTACTGTTGTGGCTGCCCTGGAGGCTGGATCTCTTGGATGACTGGGAGGAAGAGGTGCTTGCCGCCGGGCCCACTGGAGTCCATTTACTGCTCTGGCTACTGCCACCTCCACGCTGCTCCCCGAAAAGGGACTGGCCAGACTTCTCCTCAGAGGAGGAGGAGCCTGATGGTTTGCCACCGAGTTTTGGAATTGTGTCTCCGATAGGTTCCTTCATCTCGTCGTAGTTTCCCAGCATACTCTGGATACGACTGGACAGTTTATCTTCTTTGCTGGACTGCACAGACAAAGAAAAAAACAGGGAGAGAGACACAGAGAGGGAGACAGAGAGAGAGAGGGAGAGAAAAAGGCACAAACAGACAGTCAACCTTCAGGACAACAGTCAAGCACTTTAATGGCTTTGCCCTAATAAATGAATGAAATACCCAAACAACTTATTCTGGGTATAAAACTTGGAACTGGAAAAAAGATTCATCAATGCATCTTACAACATTAAAAAACATACATATATATATATATATATACACATATACATATATATATATATATATCAGTTGAAAAAATACTGAAGAGAGGAGGGTCCATTCAAACTAACTACACCAAGATGATTGGCTTATTCAAACTCCCCTCCCAACATGTAGGGCCATCTGCATGGGGAGATAAGGCCATCCATGGCCCCACTAAAAAGGTCAATCAATCACTCTGAGGGGCTGCTGCAACCACAGACAAGAGGTAAACCACAAAGTGTGGAGCCTATTCAACGTCACAGTGGCACCCCAAACCGATTTTTCTGAGAGATACCCATGTGGGGGGAGAAAACACAAGCCGTTATCCATAGCAGGAAATGTACAATATATCCAAGACAAAGCTTTGCTGGCCTTAACGGACAGACTTGTGAGGAAATGAGAAAAAGATCCAACAAAGCCCATTGACACATAGTGTAGTCGGGTTTGCCTTCAAATATGGTGAACCTGTACAACGTTTTTGTGTGCCACCATGTAAAGCCTACACTTAGGCGGAAGGGACCTAATTTTGGCAGCCAACAGAGCAACAAAAAAAAAATCTAACCCTATAATTAACATTCCATGCACCATTTTTATATGTAATTTACAAAATAATATAATTACAGTAATGTGGGGAGCAATGCTAAAATAAGATCAGGTGCAAAAAACCCATTAAGGGATGCATTTTTCTGACTGTGGAAAGCTGAACGGCACCTATGCAACCAGTGTAAGATTTGACCATACTGGGTTTGTAAAACTTCTGTGGCAGCATTGTTTATTGGATCTTTTGGTATTAGCCATGGAGTTCTCAGGAGGACATATCAAACAAATTTTACTGGACCCTGAAAACTATTAGTCAGGACTGATGTTACACAACTCTAGAAAAGATTACAAAGAGGCATTCTGTTGCCAAGACAAAAAGATAGAATTTCTGTCAGCCGACTGATCTTCCTCACTTCTACATTACATGCCCCATTTTATAACTACGTGGGTAAACAAGAAGATTTTGCTTAAACACAAATAGGCAAACTCAGGGTTCTGCTGAACACAACACGACTGGCCAAGGCAGACTAACGGATGTCTGTTAGTCTGGACCAAGGAGGGGACAACTCTCCTTGGTCCTATTCTCCATCAAAGCCACTTGCTTACCTTTCACAGTGTGGAGGCAAAAAAACAACAACTTGTTTTTCCTGTTATCACTCACCTTCCCATTCACTACCTGTCAGGAGGCATTCCAAGCCATCCTTGATGGGTCCTCTAGCTAAGAGAGTAGCCACTTACCTCCGCTTAAAACTGTTCAGTGGCAAAGATTAGTGCAAACCAGGGGCTAAATCCTCTTTATAAATGAGCTGGCAGGGTGGGGACACTAGTGCTCATAGCAAACACACACCTGAACCAACGGTTTACTGTCGTTGATTTGACTGTAGGGACCTGGTAAGCATTAGCATCAGCGTGTTGGGTTAGATCTTCCACTCAAACCGCTGCATGATTGGGGATAATAGCGCTCAAGCGCCCTACAGAAACCAGAGCACAGGTCCCCTTTGTAAGTGGGATGGTTACAGCCCACAGCGATCAACCAATTCCATGGGCCAATGAGAGGGACGGGGGGGGCTAGGGCTAATGCACTTACCTCAGGCTCAATGTGAGGAGTTACAAGACAAGCTAAAGGGGAAGAGGATGAAACCATGTCTGCAGTGAGGGCAGCCAGGACATCTCAGCAAGCCAGACCTGTGTCTTACATTCCTCCTGAGCAGCCGGAAGAAAGACCTGGGCCTTACATTCCTCCTGAGCAGCCGGAAGAAAGACCTGGGCCTTACATTCCTCCTGAGCAGCCGGAAGAAAGACCTGGGCCTTACATTCCTCCTGAGCAGCCGGAAAAAAGACCTGGGCCTTACATTCCTCCTGAGCAGCCGGAAGAAAGACCTGGGCCTTACATT
>JACXGI010015084.1:0-17957 GCA_016801175.1 Esox masquinongy
TTAGTATGGTCAAAAATTACACACAACTAGAGTCGTTGACTCCACCCTCAGTGTCTTCATCATGTCTGATTGGTTCTGCATCTGCCTGCTGCAGAGGTGAACTGCAATGCATTTTACAGTCTGCAGAAAGGGTCACTGACTGCCACATGCCCTCCATTGTCATCCTCGATGTTGAAGATCCAGCGTGCAGCAAAGATCATCACTGACCCTCCTACCCCAGTCAACCCTGTCCCAATAATTCAGGTACATAAAAAAGAAGTCATACTACCTGAACAGTTTCTTTCCCAATGCTGTGGTCTTCAGCAACCAGACATCTTTAATAATACCGTGTGCACCAGATCAAGACACCTACAAATTGCTCACGAGACAGCTGCACAATATTACACTTAAAACTGTTATCTCCCTGCATCTAGATATATTAAACTGATACTACAAATGTGAACATCAACTGTACCTCTGTGTATGTTATACAGTATATTCCCAAATCTTATCTCACCATTTTATATTATAGGCTCAGCACCCATTTGTATGTAATTGTATGCAAACTCTGTGTAAATTCTGCCTGTAGATGTTACGTTTAAATGCTTAAATGCACTTAGTGAATTTTTTTTCTAAATGCACTTAGTGAAAAAAGGTGAGTCGGATTCTTAGCACTGATGGAAATGCTTCATTCGCCCATAACGGTGTCTCTGTAAAACCTCGATGGGTGACATTAACACAGTAGGCTACTATGTAGGCTTACTGACAGCATTAGCCTATCTAGGTCAGTCCTGTGTTAAAAACATTACAACGTTAGAAACACATCCGGCTACTTTTTCTAATAGTGTTCACCTGGACCCTGAGAAGGAAGTGAACTAGTTCAGCGAGCCGCCAGGACAGGGTGACCTAAAGAGTGATGACCATCATCATTGGGGTGTGTTACAGTACAATGGAGGTAAATCCCTCTGCGGTAAGCAAAGTAGACTACTGAGCACATGCTTATATAGCGGCTAATCAGCTTTCCCCAGACGACAGTGTAATGTCCTTATCATGGCCAACGCTATATTTAGCTGCCACTCTCTCCCTCTTAGTAGGGGATAACACTGCCCTGGTTCCCTTCCACCCTATGGATTACCATCCACACTAACGCCCCCAACGGGACCACACACTGCGGAAACGCCAGGGAAAGGGGCTGAAGGGGACTCACTTCATGCAATAGGTGTGAGGAAAAACACCCTTTTTCCTCTCCTCTGGGAAAAGCCAGAAAGACTGAAAACAAGGGCCCAGTAAGAGGGATAAAACAGGGGAAAGCAAAAGACACATGAGAAAAGGGAATACTAAGCGTTCAGCAGGGAAAGTGACATCTTGAGGCATGTCCTGGTTACATTAGTATGACGCAGGCCTGCAGCTAATCGCTTATCATTCCTATCCTCTACTTTGCTCCTCAGCTCTGCTCACTGGGAGGACAGGGCATTTGTCGGGAGTGCCGAACGCTAAAGTCAATTTCCCCTGCACTTGGTGGGTAGACACATACCAGGCCCATGTCTGACGGGCATACGCAGCGACGGATGCTGGGTGACGTCTGAAACGCTAAATCCTACATGGTCAGCTTGAAGTGATGCAGGCTTTTTCTGGGCAGTGTCACTGTAGGAATAATGTCCAAAAAAAGCAAAGTCACTATTCATGGGTTTGCACATTTGGTAACCATTGTGATTTGAATGCTCTCTTCAGGACTGATGCCTGACTGAAGGTGCTACTCATTGCATACCAACGAAGATGTAAGCTTGATCTAATGTAAAAATTGTATTGTATTGTTTGGAAACACAATAAAATTTGAAAAGCGGGCAGAATCATTTTTCATCTTTTGTCATGATATTACCAAACTGATCTTTAGATTCCTGGCTAAGATTTAGGGGCCAGCACAGCATTTTTGCAAGCTAGTTAGCATTGCTAACATTGCCATCTCCCTAAAGTACATAAAAATAATTTGAAAACTGAAGGCTACAGTTCATTGACACATTAAGAGGATTGGTCATGACGTTCGTAAAATTATTTTGGAATATATAATTTATTGTATACTTTAAAATGTTTAGCAAATGAATTTGCAATTGACTACAAGATGGCATAACTGATTTCTCATAATTTTTAATGACAAAGTCTTTCATCTTGGACATTTCTGTTACTTTAAACATCATTTTCAACTCTTTGACCAAACCCATATTCGATGGCAATCAAAACAGACATTTATACAACAATAAGCCAATAAGAGAAACTGAACAAAGACATCCTCTTCCTTAGAGAATACAGTTATGAAACAAACAAAAAACAAGAGTTTGCATGAGCAACATCATTGACACAAGTGAGTCTTCATTTTAACGATTGTGTGTACGAGCCTCAATTGAAATAACAATTGCTTTCCTGCACGCACACAAAGGAACCACAGACACACACCACACACACACACACACATTGTATTGCTTTAACACTGTCTTCACAGCCTCTTGGAACGAGGCAATCAAGAAGACAGTGGCATGAGCCGAACAGCATGTTCCCATCTCTCATAGAGAGACTGGTGTCACAACAGGAGATCTGAACACAGGTTTAATAGATGTGAGGTGTCTACATTGATTAAGAGTTACAATTACTCAACATGTTTTCCTCCTGAAAGTTTGCACCTGGTAACTTTATATGAGAATAAAACATTTGATTTGTGTTAACTCTATTATTGTACTTCTCTTTAACTTTCTTTTTGTTCATAATTTAATATAGTATTACTCAAAAATATCAGCTGCAAATTTTTCACTGGTGCAAATACTTACAGTGCCATTCCACATGATTCCAATCACTTCCTGACTACAGCCCTTTTATATTTGAACAAATCCTTCCATATTCTGTACATGTAACCATGAGCAGAAGTGGTCATCATCTGGCCTTTTGGATCTGTATTCCAAAACATTGAAAAGATAGAGGTGGTCAATGTTCACCCATTTTGAATGACCCTCCATACCATGAGACATACATGTTAAGAAGATATTTTTTGAAAGCATTCAAAAATAGTTCTGAAGGGGTTTTCTGATTTATTTCATGCGCATGAAAATAAGGAGATGGTGTTTAACAGCAAATGATTAATCTACAATTCCAACATAGCACCAGACAGTGCATACAACTTCCTGTGTGTACTTACGGACAACATGCTGAGTTGAAAGTGTATATTTTTTGCACTTCAGATACATTAGTCTGAATGAAATGTAATTGCATACAGCAGTACTGTGTGTATAAGTCAATTTTTTATTTGGGGACATTTGTTGTTATATTGCTGTTAAAATCTAAAACATAGCAAATGTTTTGTTTTTATTTCAATCTGGTTTGTTAGCTTTCATTTTACACCACACTCAAGCCTTAATATTTTTCTGTGTATATATATACATATATATATATATATATATATATATATATATATATATATATATATATATAACAGGTCACCTTTGAATTGATCTCCTGAATATTTTGGCATCCAAGTCCCAAAATATTGTTTTGAAACTCACTTTCTGACCACTTCTACCAAAGACAAGGATGTATGAAAGGTATCTTTAAAATCAACAGTGATAAACGTCACATGGAACGACCATCTACTCTTCACCTTATAAACTCTTCCTTTCTAACACCACACATGGAAATCCCTTAGAAATTAACATCAGAAATGTCACACAAATATTGCCCATACACACACTCTAAATAAAATAGCACTAAAATGTCTCTCAAGCAACACTTTCAGGGCCATCCCTTTACTGTATACTCTAAAATGTATGCTCTGTCAACAGAGGGTACAAGTGTGCTGCAGTTTACAGACCTAATTCTTAAGCTTTGTTCACACTGCAGGCCTACAATAAGTTGATCGAATACGTTTTGTTTTTCTAATCCATTGTAGAATACTGGACAGCAAGTTAATTCTGAACAGCAAGTTAAAAGTGACTAAATAAGATTTGTGTTTACAGTTGGCTAGTTGTCTTTAGAAATAAAGTGTGAATGTGCATTGCTGTAGGCTGATTGGTGGTCGTGCTTAGTGCTTTATATTTAGAAGTTATGTACCAAGCTATACACAGGTGACAAATAAAAGGAAAAACCTGAATAAATGAGCGGAGGAACATAACGAATGCAGATGCTTCCATACAGGTGTACTGAATGATACAATTTAGCTATTAACATCCCATCATGCTACGTGGCTCTGTGAGAGCGGGCCCAGTTGACCTCCATTTTGATCAAGATGGCAAGAGGAAGGGATCTAAGTGACTTTGAAAGAGGGTTCCTTATTGGGGCACAGATGGCAGGAGAATTAGTCACAAAGATTGCTCAAATGGCTAGTGTTTCAATAGGAACAGTAACTAAAGTTAGATCTGCATTTAAATCTGCGGGACACACGTTGGTAAATACGGTTGGAAATTGTGGTTGAAAATGCAAAATCGACGATGCTCGTGCATTACTGCAGTATGTAAGGAGAAAACAGAACAGCAACTTTTTCCCTGGTGACTGAAAACGTCAATGCAGGATGTGATCAAAATGTGTCAGCAAGAAACAGTCCATCAAGAGAGTGATATTATAATGGGTTTGCAGTGCAAAACCCCTCATTATAAAGGTTTTTCCGTTAATTTGTCACCCTATTAAAGTTTTCCAGTTGCTTTGAATGTTTGAAATCATAGTGTAGGAATCTGATTTGTATCCACCAATGAACTTGGTTTAGAACCTTGTTTGAAATATAAAACTCCTCAGACCGAAGAAAAAAATTTGGATTCTAATTGGATATGGAAATAAGATTTCACTTCAAACTGCCAGTGTGAACAAGGCTTTACTGTCTCCTCCATTTTCTTGCACTCTATGCCCTTTGCCTCTCTTCCTCCAATTATAGTTTCTTGTCTTGTGAGATATGAGACCCACTTCTGTAAGTCAAAGTTCCAAACCTTGTCCGTCTACATCATTAAGAACTTACGCTGTGTCCTGTTATGGTCAAAATAAATGTCTTTACACACAATGACACACCATAAAACCCCCTAAAAGGCCCATTGTCCCTTGTCTACAATAACCAAGTCTGGGTTTATTTACAAAAATATAACAACCTGTTTCTTTCTTCTAGACATGTAGGCACTTAACCAAAAATATTCACATATTGCATTTTCTGTGCATGTTGTTGTTCTTCTCTTTAATCGGCTAAATTATGGGTATTTGAAAGACAGATATTTGTTCTATAAACAATATCCAGTTCTCTTTTGCATTGTTTGGGGCAAGACATTCTTTTCTCACTTCTTGTTTTCATTAGTTAGAGAATGGTCAAAGTTCTTTATAGCCAATCAGGCCGTATGAGGTCCACAACTTCCTGTATTCTCTGACATCATTTAACTTCACTGTATACTCGGCATGTGCCTATGACACTGCGTATGACACTGTTCACTGTCTTAGAGTGTCAGTGATACGAGTACATTGTAGGTAAGAGTGTTTTCAAGCACGAGTCCAACACAAGCCGTTGCTTGTAAAACTATGACTGCTGTCACCGTGGACATGTCCGCTACATAGTTTCACTGCATCCTCAACGCTGGTATAATTCAGCCTTGGGCCTAATGCTCCTAACTCTGGGACAATTCCAAGGAGGCTGTCGCCTCCTTTTAGGTCAGCCTCCTCCTGGCTTGCCTCCTTTTGCTTTCCACCTCCACCGCTGGCTTTCTGCCCAGAATAAGTTTTCCCTTCAGGGTGAAACCACATCCAAGTGGCTTCCCTACTCTCCTCTCCATCCTGCACACGAAAGCAAAACGACCCCCCACCCCCCTCTTCATCTTCCCATTAGAACACAGAGAGGAACCACTGTGGCGCTATGATCCAGCCGTTTAGGATGAGCATGCTGTCGTCCGATGACTGACGGATTGCAAGCGTCCCCTTTCAAACAGTCAGTTACAGGGCATCCACGTGTACATGGGACGGTGAGGAGGCGCATGGTGCAATGGGTTAGGGTACTGCGGTGGGGGGTACTGCGGTGGGGGGTACTGCGGAGGGGGGTACTGCGGAGGGGGGTACTGCATAGACGGGTACTGTGGAGGCGGGTATGTCACCTGCGCCACGTAGTAGTTGCTGAAGTTGCCATCTGCCACGTAAGGCGCAGGCTGGTAGAAGCAGGTGACATTGGCCGCGTTAGGGATGACGTTCTGCTCGGCAAGGACTCGAAGGGCCAGCGAGGAAATGAGGCCCAGGGTCTGTCTTCTCTCAAGGCCCATCAGGCACACCGTGCTCTCCCGCACCACTCCATGCAAGGTGGCCAGGTAGTCGTATTTCCTGTCTTCCAGACCCACAAAGTGGTTCTGGAGGTACGATTCCAGCTTCCTTCTCTGTTCGCCCACCTCTGGGAAGTCTATGAAGAACCTGGAGCACATGTAGCGCTGAAGGAGTTTCATTTCGGTCCCAGAAGCCGCGCGGAAACCGCGCACCAGAAGATGGCAGTATTTTAGCAAGCCGCCACCGCGAATCTCCTCGGGGCTCCGCGTGCAGATGAGGCGTTGGCGTAGGTGGTCGAGGGCAGTGGAGAAGTCACCATAGACGCTCTCTCCCAGGATGGTGGGGTGGAAGGTGGAGGCCATGGGGTGCTCGGAGCACTCGTAGAAGAGGAGCAGGGAGTCCAGACGGATCTGGAAGGAGTCCACGCTGAACTCAAACTGCCGACGTAAAGAATCCACAAACTTTAACTCCACATTCTTCCCTCGGTTGTTGGAGAGTGAGATGAGACTCCAGCGGTCTGAATCATTACACACCTTCACCATCTTCTGCACATAGGCCTCCTGAAAACACAACCACACAGAAATAAGAAAACATCATCTATGTGATTTCTGTTTATGACAATGGTTCTGGGGACTCTGAGATCCCCGGCCACATTCAGTCACAAGAAAATGTTGATTTGAGTGGATGGTTAGGGGATAATTAGAACTAATATTTACAACTGGAAATTGCCCAGGAGAACAAAAACAGAATACTTTCAAATGTTGATTAAACTGAGAAACGATCACATACAGTAGGGTCCAAAAATTACTGGGTGAAATTCATGATGCTGTTGACATTAAATGGACCCCGAGAAAAATAATTACAAGTTTCAAATTGTATTGGTTGCATATATTAAGAGTCTATAAACTACAAGATGTTGTGTGGAAAAATGCTTGTTTCTGGAGATAAACCATGCAGTTCTTTAAATATATTACTCAAAAACAAAAAATACAATCAAATTGTTAATCCAAATGGGATTTTGCACATACATCAGTCCCAGAATTTGTAATGAAATGACCAGCAGTAACATTTACAATAAGCATGGGACAGCAGCATGGACTGAATGTGTGTATGTGTGTGGTCGAATACGTGTGTATATTAAGTGGGGCTGAGAGTATGAGCGAGACTTGCACATGTGTCCGTTCATAACGTGTGTGATTGAGGACATGCTAGGTCAGTTTCTGTGAATGAGCCGGGGGTTGTGTGTTCCGTGTGCGAGTGTGCAAAGGGTCTCCACGCTGTAGATTTGAGAGCGGGGCAGATGTATGACTGAACAACCTGACCGCCTCAGAGGGAGTGGAAGCTTCATTTCTGCCTAAGGCACCGGAGGCCGAGGTCCATGAGGATCTCTGTGGCCATTCGGCAGTACCGTGAGGAGTGAATGTCCTGGAGGGCAGGCGGCGTGCCCCTGGTGGTATTTTAGAAAGAACTCCCCACCCTCCAAGAGCCACACGGATCGTGGTTGGCACTGCTGCTGCATCAGGCGACGATGCAGCCTGAAATAACCCCATAGTTGACAGCAGAAATGGGCTTAACCACAGCAAATGTGTAAAGGCGTGTTTGCCTCCACTCTGCGGACTGACACTCCGCAACATGTCAACGTTCCAGTTAGACAACAATCTTAAACACGCATCAGACTCCACAAAGAAACACGTTTGTGGTTTATTTATTTATCCTTTGTACATTCATCACCTTCTGTATCTAAGTCCTGCATTTAGCCTGGTGACAGTGGGAGACATAATACTACATTATGAAATTGTGTCATCTGTTTGTGCAATCCATATCATATCCATTAGTGATATCCTGCCTCACAAACAACTTTAAGCTAACCCTTTTGTCTGATGTGAAATATTGTAAATATCTGACACATAGAGCTGAACTGAGGGATCTTGCGAGATAATGCATCATTGAAACCTCATCATCGAAAGCCTCCACCAATTTAATGTTCTGGATGGTACTTTCTACTTATTTGGCTGAGTTTTCCCAATGACCCGAGACGTTTTAAACCAGGCCATCAAGACAGATCAGTCAAAGTTGGATGTGTTGTCTGTCTCAGACAGTTGTGCAAAAGACATTGCTGTCAGTGTGAACACATACTAGGTTAATTTACTGATAATGGGGCATGTGTGATTCTTACCTGTGTCAGATGCCATACAAGTTACTTATACAGGTATTTGAATGTAATTAATCTATATGTTTGGCATTGAGAGGTAAGTAATCTCCATTATTTGGTATGATGGACAGCTCTAGTGTTGGGTCAGGGGCAGTGCCGTACACACACCTTTCGAGAGACATGCGCCAAAAGTGAAATGGGCGGAGTTGTCTCCTCACACAGACCGCGCGGTGCACGCAAAAAAGATCGACGACGCACACCCGTCGGAGTGCGTGACGCGCGCAAAAGTACCGGTCGTGTGCATGACGCATGTCACGAATACGGACGGGCACAAGCCAACGGCAAAGGACACTATATAGCAAAGGGGCATGTGCTCTGCACAGGCTGAGCCTTACCCGTGCACGTGCCTGGTCATGGGTAAGTAGGTATCCAGGTAACTGAGCGGATGGCCTTCCAATTGGATTAGTGTGAATCCTCTTGGAAACCACTGATTCTACTATCTCTAGCCTTATCACTATGCAGGTTACAATCCAAAGTAGAATGTTAAATGCACAAAAGGCCTAACAAAATATATTAACGTAGAGACTGTGAGGACCGGCATATCTGTCATTGATATGCTGCTGTAGGGTGCATACTGGGGGTGAACTAAGATTTGGAACATGTGTTGCATCCTCACACAGGAGCCTAACTTTCACTGGCTGGATTGTAATGCAAGTCATGACGTGTAGCCTGTAATAATCATGCACACATTTGCACAACTAAGCTTAGTGGTTCTAGACATCTGCATTAACCTGCATTATGAATAAAAAAATGATCTTAACAAATTATAATAAAATGTGTAATACCTTTAAGGTCACTGGTGTGATCTTTTCCTTGTTCACTCCCTCGGGTAAGAAGTCTAGAAGAGCGTCTAGAACTATATCCTTAACCGTCTGGAACTCCAACTCGCCTTTCATATTGGCACAGAATATCAAGTCCAGATCCTTCCATCCCAACCCGCTGTCCTCGTGGAGAACGTGGCTGGCCGCGGAGCCGTTTAGCCGCACTTCCCGGACTCGAATCCCTTTCTCCTCCATACGACACCTAACCACTTTGACAATATCCCGCGGCTTCATCTCCAGGGTTGGGAAGTTCCAGCGGCCGTGTATGGGGATGGACCCAGCCAGGATTGAGTCCAGGCGCTGTACTTGTTCCCAGTTGAGCACGCTAAGGTTACTGCTCTCTCTGTCCACAAGAGAGTCCACTGGAGTCGATTGTCTCGAGTCGACTTTCTCGCACATATTGATAAGAGGTAGGTATAAAAATTTAAAAGCAAAAAGTGATCACTCCCTCAGCCTTCGTTGTGAGATTTCTGTATTAATCTGTATCACTGTTTGAACATATGACGAAGCATCTCCCTTTTATGCACGAAAGACGTTTTCCCCACTTTGTTGCTTGGAGTGAATCCAGGGTTTATCCTCAGATTGTTGCGCTGCGTAAAGCTAGCTGCCCAGTCCCTTCCCTAACCAAACTTCAGAGGGGATGTTACTTGAATGTTGAGCGGGTCTCAAGGGTTTGTCCAGCAGCTGCCGCTCACTGTCCCGTATTCGTTAGCTGTGCGCTTTCTCTTCCGTCTGGGTCGCCATCGCCTAAAGGCGCGCCTGTCAATTAGCATTGATACAGAATACCGTATTTTCTTTCTTAATAAGTTGTTCCCCGATTGCAATCAGAATCGCCTTTTTCGTTAGACTTAAGCACATTTCAGCACCTCTCAAAGTTCTTTTCCAACTACGTTTACACGTAGCAGGTTTTGCGTCTCTTCGAATGTCTCCTCAGCTTTTACGCATAATCGAAAGCACAAAACACGTACATATACATCTTTATCACCTACCATTCACAAATCGTGTATATAATTGTAACTTGCCGGTCACATTGTGACAATGTTTTGCTTTATGGCAGTGCGTCACGATACAGAAGTTCCGCGCCACAGACGCTTCTGGGGTTTGGAGAAATTGCTTTCCCCTGTGAAGCTACGGCGGGGCTTGTTATGAGTGGCAGCTTCTTCCACCAATCGCTGTAATCGGTGCTTTCTGGGTACATTCCAATCAAGTACAATACACTAGTCCCAAACGCCGATCTGAGGTCAGATTTTAGCTTTGCATTTCATCCCCGATTGATGAATGATATCTGGGACGAAGGAACGCGGATTCTAAATTGGTTCATGGTGCAAAAACTAAAAGGAGAACATTTATATAGAAGTGACACCCGTTGCAGGATTTTTACATAAAAACTACATGCATGTCGTTTTTGACAAAATCAAATGTGCACATAATACCTTTCATATTGTGTTACAGAGTTAATGATTTTTAGTATTGTAACTGATGATATATGTCGATGCATGCTGTTTACACAAAAATCAGTGTTAACTATCAATCAGTATGAAACGGAAGAGTGGTTTAGTGATCGAGTGTCAATTCGTTACTCCGCGAACAGTGCCCCTGACCACCTCAATAGCCACGTTTCTTCGACGATTGTCAACTATGCTACCTAAGTTCTTCTCAGAAGAGATCTGAAACTTGCCACGACAACAAATAAAATTCAGTCAGCTTTTGTTTTGTAGAAGGAAGCAAGCAGTTACTTATAAACAATATAAATGGTTGTAGCAATAAAATGTCTTGCGCAATTAACTTCTGGAATCCACCCGTAAACATAAATTTCCAATTTCATAAAAGCGAATTTTAGAATTGAGAATGTTCACTTCTCTTCCAGCTCCCTCTCGATTACCTTAGTTGTGAAAGAATGCAGGAGTTGACCAGAAAAATGACAAAATATAAAAATCCTCTATTTTGCATATGCTACAGCCTTCCATATATCGCCCTCTAGAGGGAAGGTGAAATCACGTTTTTGTTCTGTCTCTTTCAGTATCTGTAGATGCGCTTCCATCCAGATTTATTTGAAAGTATTTTTACTTACGGAATTAACTTGGCAAGTAAAATCTTTAAAAAGTAGTGTGTGTTTATATGTATTCACAGTATTTCAGTTTTATAAGTGTGTAACCTACAAGTGAAAAGATGGCAAATGGAAATGTGTCTTTTGCAACACCCCCTTTGATACCATTAGAGAGCAGACTAATGGCCAGGGGTCAGCCATTGTTCAACCCTGGAGTAATTACTTTTAAATGGCTTGCTTAAGGGCAGATCTACTATTTTCCACTTTGTCAGCCAGGGGATTCCAAGTACCAACCTTTTGGTTACTGGCTGTCCCTCTTAAATCTATACGCTGCCCTACGTAAGTGTTTGCAAGTGTTGCTCAAAACAATTCCAGGGGAGGAATGCATTTAGGGTTTGTAGGTGTAAATGACCATAGGCTACAGGTACAGTATCTAAGTCTAGTGGCCATAGTGTCAGGTTAGGCTACTTGTCACTCAGAATCTATCAGATAGAGCCTGAATGGTTTGTCTGCGTCATCGTTGACTAGCCCATAAACCAGCTTACTGCAGCTTACTCTTTCTGTAAAATAACACACCCACATACATACAGACTTACACTGTTTGTACAGTAGCATACACACAGCTATACAGACAGACATACACTTTCTGTACAGGAACACACATACATACACACAAAGAGTTAAACTGTATTACATTAACATACACACACTTATACACACAGGCTTACACTGTATGTACAGTAACACACACACACACACACACACACACACATACCTATACACTCATACTTAAGCTGTATGTACATTAACACACACATATACACATAATATTACACTGTACAAACAGTAACACACACACACACACATACACGCACACCTACACACACCTTATGCTAGTATCTCGATGAAACCTATGATGGCATAAATTATGTTACTTTCTAGAAGCCCAAGCATGACTTTGTTGTCTCTTTTTTCTTCAATTAAAAACATGACATTTTAGTTAATGACCGGGCATTATTTCAGATTTAGCTACTCATTAAAAAGTTCCCAACCAAAAAGGTATTTTTAGTACAAGCTGTATAAAAACATTAGTTAAATTCCACCTCGACTGAATTAATCTACTTAAGACTGAATTAAGTCAGACTTTCTTTCAAAGATTCCAAACAAATATTTAAATGTTTAACAAACCATGAAATTCTACGCATAGTAAGTACTTGCTATGAAAAATATTACATTTTAAGCAACTTTCACTAAAGATTGTCTTTTAAAGCTTTATTTTAATCTATTTTATTCCATATTTGACAGGAAAGAGGTGAATAATAGTGCCGAGGGCTTTTACTGGATGAACAGTAGGTGAGACTCGGACCCACGCTACAGCAGTACATGTGCACCATTCAGCAGGCTCATGCTAGGCCACATCTTTCACCAGAGAGATCACCAAAATATGTTTACTTAAAGAACAGTACAGCTTTGAAGTTTGACAACAGAATAACTGTGAAATCATTCCATGTTTTTGAGACCACACTTTCCAAAAACCTAACATCTATTCCAAATTCAGCGTAGACTCAGCTTAACGACTTTGCCACGAAGATCACTGTAGATAACAATAGAAGAGAGGTGTGGCCTGGGGCTGTCTAGTGGTCTAAGCCATTGCCTGTGGTGAACATCCATTGCTGCAGTGTGGATTCAAATTCGACCTATTGCCCTTTTTGCAAAAACAGAAAAGCAAGATTAAGCTATCATAGTGTCTGTCGCACACAGTATCTGTGAATAGGATCATTTTAAACATGTAACATGCCTTGGGGAAAAAATCATGCTCTCTCATTTTTAACACTCTTGGTTGTTTTCTCGGTTTAGCACTGTTAGTTGTTATGGAAGTTGACCTCTATACTGTTTACCTTCTGCATCTACGTCCTATGGCTTAATTATTTTACAAAATACAAACATATTGCCTTTGGTCCTGAATGTTAAAAATAATGGCAAAAATTGTAGGTGGAACGTTACAGTTTACAATGACAACTTCCTGGCAGCAAGCAGGATGGAAGAACCACCCTAGTGAGTTCCATTATGATCTGAACCTGGCTCTGTGCTCCACACTGTCAAACCACTCTTTAACTGCCACAGAGGACATGGCCATTTTGGGTCTATAAACAGTGACCTGGAAGAGAAAAATGTGCGGTCACGCTATAAAACCACATATTATTCTCCAGGGCTGGCCTGTTGGAAAAGACAGAGATGCAAAGGAGACCCAATCCAGAAACAGCATGGAAATGAATTCCATTAACTTTCTCTGGATACACTGTTAGTAATGTTTTTTAGGTTAGTTGATTGACAATATAATCTGGAATATAGTCCCTCCGGAAAGAAGGGCTGCCATTTCCAT
Source organism: Esox masquinongy (assembly GCA_016801175.1). Classification (NCBI taxonomy): domain Eukaryota; kingdom Metazoa; phylum Chordata; class Actinopteri; order Esociformes; family Esocidae; genus Esox; species Esox masquinongy. The sequence goes on from JACXGI010015084.1 coordinate 13,701, forward strand.
CCACTATTTCTGTATGGTTGGTTTGCCAGATATGTATACATGTAAATCCTAATAAATGAAGGATGATAATGGTCAACGTCTGAGGGACTTCTCATACTGTAGGATATACTGTAGTCCAGGGGATGAGAGGGGATATTCCAGGTGTCATGCCCTGAGAATAAGTTGTAGAGGTTGTAGGTTAGAGTTCAGAATGCAGCTACGTGCTTCCTGTTCAGATTATACCCAGTTGCATACACACAGGAGGGAAGGGAAAGGGCAGCTGAGTAATCTAATCAGTTTATAGAGGAAGATTTTTCCCAGAATAACAGACTTCTCTTTGAAGACTTATCTCTAGCTACCTACCCTTCTTCACCACATGTTGGCTTTTTTTCTTATCCCACAAGGAAATTTACAATGCATGTACAGTATACCGTGCCAGTCAAAGGTTTGGACACACAACCCATTCACTTGAATGTGCAAGTGTGTCCAAACGTTTTACAGTTATTGTAAGTATATAAAATAAAACAGAACGCAATGCAATACAACGTATTTGTTATAGGTTGCAGAGCACATTAGACTATGAACATTGACACTGTGGGTGGATGACAACCTGCCCCTATACCCTCTCTGTAAATGAGCTATATGTAACGGTTGTGAAGTGTGCGTTCATTTCTACATGTTGTCGTTTTACAAATGCGTTGATGTTAAGCATTTGCAGCTGTAACCCTGGCAGCCATGGTTTGTGAAGACAGGATTTAATGTGTGGTGGGGACGTCATAGTAAAGCAGATGAGGCCGTAGTAAAGCTATTGACAAAGAGTCTACATCTTCCCTCTCTCGCTCTCTCTCACTCAACTCTCTCCCTTCTCTCTCACCCTCTTTTCCAACTCCATTATCACCAAGTTGTCCTCTGGAAATTAATTATCAGATTACCGTGAGCCTGTGAGAGCTGCAGTCACATCTTTTCCCCATCCTTTCTTACTCCTACTACTCCTTTCCGTCCTCCCTGCCTTGACCATTTATGCTCCCACTGGCCTCCCTACTCACCCCTGTCTCCCCCACTCCTCCCCCACCACCTGTAGCAGCTAATAGATTACGTCAAGTCTGCTTTGAGCAGGCCTAGAAAAGAAAGATGCTTTGAGCTACTGTACTTAACTGATGCTTATAGACATAGAGCACGTAGAACTCACTGGACAGTATACATTTTGAAGAGGGAACTTGCTGTTGCACTACATTTGCACACATGCACCACATGAAATAAAGATTATGACAAGAATACATCAATTCTAAAAAGGTTGTGGAAGTGCTTGGTGAAGTCGTGTCCTTTATTGACAATGGTGGTCTTTTTGGGGAAGCTACTTTTTAATGCTGCACTGACTTTGGGGATGCTACTTTTTAATGGTTTTCACTGACTATGTGAAACTGCAAGCAAAACAAACAGACATTTTCATTCTACAGGTTGTATTTCTATATCTCCACTCCCTTCTGTGGCTCTAGCCTTAATAAGTGACCATGTAAGACCCCATTTGACCTTTTGGAACGCGCTCAGTAAGCCACAGCTAAATGGCTCCATTGCTCCTAATGAGATTCACTGACTCGCCAAGATGGACTGCTCCCATCCCTGCAGGGCACTATGTAACACTGTGTGTGTTGTGTGTGTGTGTGTGTGTGCGCGCGTGTGTGCGTTTGCGCGTTTACGCGTGCACTTGTCTTCATTTGTAATAAGGTGACTTCCCCAAAGTCAGAAGAACACATGGATACCATCTGTATTTCTCTTCTTGCAGTTTTGATGGACATTTTAGCTCTACTGCAATTGCTACTTAACATTTCTGCAGTGACTGGAAGTCTATGATATCTGGAATCAAACTAGCAGGTAACGTAGACTTCCAGACATCGTACTTAATATGCTAGTCCGCAGATGCACCCCAGTTGTTAAAAACGGTTGGATTGTCGGAAATGGCAACAGGTAGAAAAATAAGCGTAAGTGGAATAAAACAGTATGGTGCCAACAGTTGTAAAGCATTCATATAATCATTATAGTGAGGCCTGCACAGCGAAACATAGATTTCTGACTGAGGAAGCCCGTTCATGCGGCTGCAGAGTGATTGGCCAATATCCTTTACGACTGCGTTGAGAAAGGACAGATGCCTGATAGAGGTGTAAGGGCTACGCTTTGAGAAGTGCGTTTGGTGTGTCTGCACATCCTCCGTCTACTGTAGCTTCTGCCTGTCACCTCTGTCGTCTACAAACGTGATAGTCCTCTAGTTCTGAACCAGGCACACCCGTCCGTAATGGTTACAGGCTGATGACGCACCAGGCAGAGAGCTACGCGCACCACCCTCATAAACAAATGACAACTTGACACCCCGTTGAGACCCTTGGCCGGTAGATTCTATTTCCATAGCAGAGTTGCTCTCAATCAGGCTGTTTCCCTCTCATGTTGAGCGACCTTTCCTGAGGACTTCCATTGCCACGGCAACATAAACAGGAAGTGGGGCATGCAGTGTCAGTTGGGGTGAGAGTGTTGTGACTCAGTTCCTGTTTAATTCTGTGGCCGCAGATGTGATCTGCAGATCCGTATAAAAAAAAACAACCACGCACACATAAAGAGACGTTCTGTAACATTTCCAAATTCATCAGAATTTTTAAACATTCTGCTGTGGGTTATATGTGACAACATGAAGTATGTACTAGCATAATCAATTGGCAGAATTACTGTTACCTAAATTAGCCACCATAAACGACTTACATTAATGAGAACATACATTTTCACACTGGCCGTCTTTTGGAATCAAACCCACAGACAGACGAGAGAGAGAGAGAGAGAGAGAGAGAGAGAGAGAGAGAGAGAGCAATGCATGTGGATCTTTAGATACCCAATTTGGCTCAAGGGCTTCTTTCAAGACTACTGGCTATAAAGTATCTAAATCTTCAGTAAACTCTTCTAGTACCCCATAAAGCCACGCACATTCTATTCTCTTGCTGCTTAGTATTAAGACAATACACAGTTCTTCTCTCCTTCACACACAAGCTGCTGTCTGATTTTGTTCTCTCTAAAGTACAGTATACACTTGGGCAGAAAGGTAGTGTTATGGAAATTGTCAATGGAATTGCCATCACAGTAGGCATTCAGAAATGCCTGGTCTGTCCATTTCACTCAATAACTAGTCATCCAACAATAAGGTACCATTCTGCCATCTGCTGGAAATAACTACCCCAGTTCCTTCAACTAGACACTCCTCTCGAAGGCCCTTTCCTCTTAATTGACACTGGGTGGCAGTCTTAACACGTTTACGACAACCCCTGCTGTCTTTAACTGCACCCTGTAAAGGCTGGAAGTGAAAGAATGCTTGAGTTGTTTTGAGTGCTCTCCAGTTAAACCGTTCCATCAAATCCCTCCACTTAAATCTCAAGTATTTTTTCTCTTTCAGTCAAACTTGCTCTTTCAGGACATAATTGTCAAATTGTCTGCTTGTTGTTAAACACAGTGTTTTGAATCAAATAAAATTAGCAAAAAAATCACTTTTTCTTGCAACTAGAGAACAACAGATATTTGAAATCCCATGTAATCACCCCTCCCACCCATTTATCTGGTAGTAACTAATACCTTTCAAACATGCTTTTTAAATAATTTCAAATCAGCTAATCAAATCAGTGCCTTGATGAATCCTTGATTCATGTGAATTTCAGTGGAAAATGATTCATCCAACAAAGGCAGTTAGTTAATAGTAAAGGTCTCTATGATGTTACATGATGTTATGTGCTCAGGAGAACCACTTGGAACTCTGTTTATAATGTATTAGTCATGGGAAATGTCCCACATCACAATGCTTTTGATTAGAAGGAAGAAGGAGTTAAAGAGAGAGCAAGATAGATGGTTAATATCAAATATATCTTTGCAGCTTGCAGTTATCAATAAAAACATCTTATTAAGCATGTCCGTTGTTATGTTTCTTCATTTAGTATCTGCAGGCTACCAATCCTGAAACTCACACTACATCATACATATTATCCCACTAATCACACTATATGATACATATATATTATCCCACTAATCACATTACATGATACATACATATTATCCCACTAATCACTAATCACACTATATGATACATACATATTATCCCACTAATCACTAATCACATTACATGACACATACATATTATCCCACTAATCACACTATATGATACATACAAATTATCCCACGGATCAATAATCACACTATATGATACATACATATTATCCCACTAATCACTAATCACACTATATGATACATACA
>JACXGI010015085.1:0-17957 GCA_016801175.1 Esox masquinongy
TTCACAATATTCTAATTTTCTGAGATACTGAATTTGGGGTTCATTAGTTGTCAGTTATAATCATCAAAATTAAAAGGAATAAACACTTGAAATATATCAGTCTGTGTGGAATGAATGTATACATTATACAAGTTTCACTTTTTGAATGGAATTACTGAAATAAATCAACTTTTTGATGATATTCTAATTATATGACCAGCACCTGTATGTTTAGGGTCATTGTCATTTAGAAAGGTCCATCCACGCGTGATTGTGAAGTACGTACTGTTTAGTATAGTAAGCTAGTATTCCAGTATTGGTACATACTACAGCGTAATTAAATTGCAAGTCAGAATTAGATCATTTTGTCACATTAAAATCACCCCAAGCTTGAATATTTAGCTACACACTATTAAGTAGTATTAAATTGACTAACGTTTTGCATGTATTAGTATTTTTTATGAAAGGTTTACTTCCACTACAAATTGCATCCATGTACAGTACTGTACGGCTTTAGCCATTGGCTTTTTAAATAGCATACAAGCAGTGTTGCCATAACCGCGGTTTTCAGGCGAATTAAGCTACTTTTCAAACACTGTCGCGGATGAAAATTATTTGGTCGCGAGTTTTTGGGCTACTTCTGAACTTTACCACGGTCACACCATTTCTGTCTTTATATGCTATATCACAGTCAGAAATCAGCTATGGTCGGATCCGCGGCTTCACATGCGTATATACCGCCTCTTGGCAACACTGCTTACAAGCCAGTAGTACTACCATTTTACTACTTGGAATAGTCATAAGAATTGAGCCCATGCTGGCGAGACTGTAGACGAACTTCACACTGCAAAAGCTGATCTTGCTTAAAGAAAAGAAACCTTTGACAAAACAAACGTCTTTCTTGCATACGTGAATGACACTGATACAATAACTACCAATATAGGTGACTGACTTTTTGGTTGAAAATAGAGAATATTTGGTTGAAAAGAGAGAATCTTTGGAAACCCCTCTTTTACTGCACGAGGACTTATGATCTAGATCAGTGTTTCTCAACCCTGCTCCTGGAGGTACCATGCCCTGCATGTTTTAGATCTCTCCCCGCTCTATCACACCTGATTCAATTGATCAGCTCATTATCAAGTCCTTGATGAACTACATCAAGATTTGATAATGCACGCACATTTCCGTTCGGTAAGAGAACACCCGGAGACAAATCGTGTTATTGTTTAGTAGTGATTGGCAGTTAAAATCGTATTACTGACTCGGATCTTTTCGAGTCGTTCCGTAAAGAGTCAGTAATGCCCATAGATCGTTCAAGATCTTTTAGAGTAATTTTGTTAGTGTCAGTAATGCCCATAGCACTCGATTTAGTCTATGATTTTAACTGTTTATCATTGCAATTACAAATGAAATACTACATTAATTACCCTAGGCCAACCATGCGTCCAATTATCTGTTACAAACATGTATTTATAATGCTAATTTCTTTATCTACTTTTCTTTGAGAATGTAAAACTAACAGCTGTTGGACAGAGCACTGAGCTGGAGGACAGCATAGGCTATTCCGTGGCTGGGGTAGAACTCCACGGCAAGACGTTCAAATGAACAAAACAATCGTTCAATTGAACACCTTTTTTTCAATTATCAGTTAGTAACATCTTTATGATGTTCCTGCTTTTATCTATTTTTCTCAGCGAATGTACACAGACGGTGAACTGAGCTGGATGACCGAGTATGAAGCAAGTGATCATTTTGTAGAAATCCGCTGCCAAACGTTCCAATGAACCATACAATTGAACGAGTCACTAGAAAAAAAATGAATCACTAAAAAGATTCGTTCATAAAGAACGAATGGTTCGCGAACTGCACATCATTTTTGTTTAGAGGCAGGATTCTACAGTGTCCCTTTAATTGCTCTCGCTAAAGCGACTGTGCCCCACACTGAAAAACCGCAACTGAAATGATTATCACTGGAAATGTATATACCATGTACACCAATCGATTAGGATTCCCCAATATAAAAAATATAAATGATGCAAAATGAGGTTCAGATGTGCAGCAAGTTGTTTGCGGGGAGGAAATTCACTGCTATCTCGACAGGCTAGAATCAGATTTCTCGCAAACCCATGACTGGTTTACAAGGTAAGACTTCAGAGGAAAGTAGATAGCGGAGGGATTATCGTGTGACTTGTTCCCCGTAGTTTGGAAGTCCGACCAAATCGGCTTTTCCCAAGATATTTTAAACGCCATAAGCGGCGAATAACACATACAGCATAGTAGATATTTATATAAAAATGCACTTTCTAATTACCGGATATACTTTGACTAAGCGAGGTTCTTCGAGGTGATGTTAATGTGATGCCTGTCCTGACCAGAGCTCACGTCTGCAGACACCATTGTAAAACGTGGGTTTGCATTAACCTGGTTAGCACGGGTACGGCGTGGTGTAGGCCTAATTTACATTAATATTGGCAAAACACTGATTCACTAAAATGCGAACAATTGCGGTTTTATCTGAAATAATGTATTTGCCCGTTGGGTCCCTATCATTTGATGAGCAGACGCCAAAATACACTTACATGTCCTCAAATGGATCCAACCCCTCCTGATAGTAGTCATCTGAAAACTGTTCAGAATCATTGCTGTCGCCAGTCATCACATCTGGGTCCGCCATTGTGTAAAAATGACAAATCAACGTAGAATTCTGCAGATAATAAAAATGTTTTCGCTAATCGTTGAAAAACAAACCAATGCACGCTGGTGGTGTTGTCATCAGCGTCTTGTGAGCAACTGAACTTCCGGGTCACGAAAATTAGGAAACTTTCAAAATAAGAGGCCAACGTATCTCTTCAAAACTGACAAAAAATGAATTTATTGTTTAAGAAAATGTACCTCTCAAAACCAGAGGCGTTGCTAGGATCACAATACATTCGGGGCTTTTTTTTTGGTCAATTTGAGATCCGAGGCTATTCATAAAAGAACCGGGGCTATAGCCCCGGACCCCCAGGCCTAACGACACCACTGCTCAAAACATTGACAACAATTCATATTTGATCACATTTAAGAGTAATTTTAATAAAAAGTGGGTATTAAAACACGTTCCAAGGGCAAAATTCAGACAATTCCAATGACTGAATATGGAATACATATAGCCTCATATCTCATAAACTATTGAATATTCCACAGAGTAAGCAGTGTAGGAAATATTCAGGAGAGTGTAGAGTAAGACAGACCTGTGTAGTCATGGGGAATGTTGTGCTACATCTAGCAACACAATATTTTCCACACCCACTTTAGGCCCCAATGCAAAACACTGTAATAGACTGTACATGTGCATATTGCCCTATTCAGAAAAAAACTATTCTATAACATTTACTACAATACATTTTTACAATATACACTAAGCAACGTGTCATAATAGATTCATTTAATATTATTAATATCACATTTTACCAATATTTTGAGGGAAAAATCCGAAAACCGGAAGTCTTATTGTTGCTACGGAACCTCTAATGTTGCCTGCATGACGCTAACGTGTCTGTCCTGTTCGCGTGGAGTCACTGCCCTTGCGCAGATGCAGCATGCCAATTGGATGTCGACAATTGCGTGTTCAAGAGGGTCAGCATTTCATTGTTCAGAACGCTGTGCAGAATAATACTTTAAGGCAGTGGCTCCCAGCCTTTTTCAGTTACAGTACCCCCAAAAAGATTTTGCACTGCTTGAAGTACCCACTCATGTTAATTTCACTAGTAATCCTATGGTGTCATGAGTGTTTTCAAGTACCCCCAGGGGTCCTAGTACCCCTGGTTGGGAACCACTGCTTTAAAAGGTGCATCTGCAATATTTTTACTGTACTACTAGCATACATTTACAAAGAAATGATAAAACACATCTAAAGTGAATGTTTTAAATTAAGGTTTCAAATAGCCTTTTCTACAAAATTATTCGGAGTACCAGAGATGTTGCACTGATGCGTAGTCTCCTTTTACACGCCTCAGACATTTCCCCCCACCATAAACTACCAAGGACAACTGTAGGTAATGCTATAATAGTCTTATTCAGAAAGGGAAAAGAAGGGTCTCATTATTGTTTAAATCTAGTCTTGCAAAGTACTGGCGTAGCTTGGTGACGCCGGGCCGCGAACTTTAGGCATGATTATACATAGTGGTCATTAAATATAGATTTTTTTTTATCCATAATATAAATGGCAATGACGCAGATGTGTCAAGTATTTTATTTTAATGTCTAGCACAATTGTTTTTATTTTACCGAAACCTACAAAATGTATATGATGCATTGCATGTGTTAAACTTTTAAAATATTTTAATCTACACCCCCCCCCCCCCAAATGTTGGAAGAGCAATATTCTACCACCTTCTGACCCTCTTAACCCCACATTCCCTCAACAAAAATACTGCAGATGTATTCATTGTCAACTAGTGTTTATAAGTAAATACAGAACCTCTTACTTAATGGCCTCTTTGTCATTCTAAAGCAGTTTTACAATTACATTAGTTAATTAAAGCTAACGGCTACCACATTCAAAACACTGCTAGCCCACTCCAGTCATACAAACATATCACAGCAGTGGCTCTTAATAATATTAACTTGAACCAGCCCAGGCTACACAGCTGAGAAGCAGGTTTGGGTGAAGTCATAGATTCAACTATGCCATTCATAAAAGCAGTTTCTCTCCTTGTTCTCCACACAGAGTGGTACCTGGCACTCGTTGCACCACCATTGACTGGATCTTATATTGATATTCCCACCTTCCGTGCACTGTTGGCAAGGCTTTCTTTGATTTACTTCTGATCCATCCGTCTTCACAACTGCAATAGTGATCGGTGTGTGTCTACTTTTCCTTGTCTTGGATGGAGCCTCTTCAGACAGTGGCACCCCACAGAGCTGGGCTGTCAGTGTCTCAATGTATGCCTGGTGAGTCATTGGTTCATTCCCACTCTCCTTGCGCAGTTCCCTGTGAATCAGGAAGCTATTTGTGATCGCAATGTCCACAAAATGGTAAAATAAGCGTTGGTACCACCTCATCATTTTCTGTTGGACTGAAAAGTACTGAATGAGTTGATCAGAAACGCGACTACTCCCCTTGCGTTTATTGTATGCCATAACTGGCGTAGGCAATGGAACTGATTTACGAGTCCAGCTGCCATCCTTGTTTTTCACTCCCTTTTGTATGGTCTCCCCCTCATATGCCTGATGAATGGTGGAAGCCATTGACACTTCCCGTGCATCCTTCCACTTTACAAAGAGCAGGGAGCCCTCCCTTATCCACCGTAAAGATCCTCTAGGGGATTTCTTGGTCAGAGCATTTTCTTCTGATCTTGGGAACCCCCTTCTGCCTTCCAGCATGGTACCACATGCTCCCATTTTCAGGACTAGTAAGTCCTTGAAGAGTTTTGGACTGGAGAAGAAGTTGTCCAGGTAGAGATGGTAACCTGATCCGAGGAAAGAGGGTCTCATGAGTGACATCACTGCATCATAAGCCATCCCGTAACCCTTTGGGAACGTGGTCTTGTCACTGAAAATAACACAGTCCACAGTATAGCCATTGCTGGAGTCAGTCAAGACAAACATCTTGAAATCCCTGTTAATGGACTTTGTCTGGCTTTCTGCCAATAACCCTTTTTTGGCATTTAACGGAACAAGCCTTTCATGTATAGACAGGTTTTTCCGTGGGTGGTAATTGGACCGGCAGGCATGACAGATTTCATTCATTAAAGGTTTGATTCGAAACAGCCTGTCACAGTCAAAGCTTTTCTTCCTCCTGTTATTGACAGCAGCCTCCTCTGGATCACTCAAGTGAATGTTCCGTGCTATGACTCTGTATCTGTCCCTTAACATTAACTTAGTTGGAGAAAGCACTGAGAAAAGGCTCAGATTCCTCCAGTAATCAATTAGCTTATTCAGCTTCAACTGACCTATGAAGAGAACCAGGCCAATAAATTTGTAAAACTCAACAATGGTAACATCTTCCCATTTATATTTTTTCCCATTCTTAATGTTAATAGCAGCCTGTTTGTTAGTATTGTCACAGAGGGTTTCAACTGTGGTTTTGCTGAAAAAAAGTTTGAAAAGGTCCAGGGGAGTGCTTTCGCATAATGGGTCTTCTAGTTGTACTCCCGGCTGCCTGGCTGGGGCAAATTTCAAATTAGCAGGAGCCTCATCAGGGTCTTTCTCTGTTTTCCATGGCTGTTTTGACAGGGTTGATCTTTCTGTTGAAAATGGGATAGCAAGCTTTGGGATTTTGGGCTGTGGTGACTCCGGTGAAGAGGAGTCCAATGCTCTTTTATGTGGGTAATGATTTTCTTCTGAAGATGTGGGCATTGAACACTCTTGGTGTACAGATATGACATTTGGAAGGTCTGGTTCTTGTTCACATTCACTAGAAGATAAAAAGACAATGCAATTAATACAAGAACACTTTGTCTCATAAGACACAGACTGTTACAGATAAGATTCTCAGTTCAATTCACAGTACCTGCTTTAGTTCCCTCGGGCTTACGAAAAAGGTTGTAAAAACTTAAGATGAGGAAATTGGGTCACTGTAACTTACAGTACTGTAGTTAAATGTACATTACAGCTGGGGACAAAGCTACCTAAGGACTTTGATCTGCTCCATTAAACTTTACAATACTTTTTAGGCATTTCATATTATTACTACATGTGGTTAGCACAGCTTTATGCAGTTTACTATTGTCAGTTTGATTTTGAATAATATTTGTGGTCGATAGTTCATTGTTAGGCATAAGCTTTCATGCGTTAATTTTAAATATTCATGCAACTATCACGCAGAAGGCGAGTAAAACAAAGACTAGCAATCCTCCATGTTGCTACATGTACATTTTCTACACGTGGTTCCATAGAAGAAACGTTAGTAATTAAACAATGTCATCAGTGTATAGACACCTTATTGTCTAGCCTGTTTTTGTAATAATATCCCAGCAGCACTGTGGTCAAAATAAAACACCAGCAAGTTACTGTAGTTAGCTTACATGTCCTCATATGGATCCAGACCCTCCTGGTAGTAGTCGTCTGGGTAATTCACCGATGCATACGAGCCGTCGTCGCTCAGCTCGCTGTCGCTTATATCACGTTCCATTGAGTAAATATGCATTCCGATATCGAAATTACAAATTCTTCTCACTCTGCAAAATGAATTGTTTCTGTTAGTCTACATGTTGCTCTTCCTATTGTTTTGGTTACCGAAGGTTTTCAGCAGCGTCTTGTGAGCAACATTAAAAAAAACACTTCCGGGTCACGAAAATAAGGAAAATTTCAAAATAAACGAATTACTTCAAAACTGATATAAATTCTGTTTATTCGTTGTTTAAGAAAATGTACCTGTCAAAACATTGACAACAATTCATATTTGATCATATTTAAGAGTAATATCAATAAAAAGTGGGTATTAAAACACGTTCCAAGGTCAAAATTCAGACAATGCGAATTACTGAATGGAATACATTTTGCCTCATAGATCAAAAACTACTGAATGTTCCACAGAGAAAGCAATTGTAGGAAATGTTCAGGAGAGTCTGTAGAGTAAGCCAAACCTGTTTAATCGTGGGGAATGGTGTGCTACAACTAGCAACACAATATTTCCCACACCCTCTTTAGCCCCCAATGCAAAACACTATTATAGACTGTACATGTATATATTGCCCTATATAGAAAAAACTATTCTATACGCCACAGTGAATGTATTGTAGGAAATGTTCAGGAGAGTGGATAGAGTGACTATATGCAAAAAAATCAAGGGACACTGTATTTGCAATTGTTGCTGGCATTTTACTCCGCCCATACCATTGGCCACAATGTAACTCAGTGGATATGAAATACATATTGACTCATACAGAAAAAACTATTCTATACGCCGCAGTGAATGTATTGTAAGAAATGCTCAGGAGAGTGGATAGAGTGACTTCAGACACAAACCAATTGTAGGGATGAAAAATAACATGATTCGGAATCAGAGATTTCTGATTCCATAGTATGAAAACTTCTCCAACGATACAGTGGATGAAGCGTTACCCATTTAGATTTTTCTCACTTCAAAATGACCATTTCCCAGTTAGAAGCATTGGACTCAACCATGTTTTCACAGTCCATGGTTCAACAACAACTTTATTATAGTTGTGTAAAGGATATAGTTGAATATTTTGTTCAGGAAATTCTACCAGTTAACTTCTTAGCAAATGCTATACATTCACAGTCAAAACACAAAACAATTCATAGTAGAACAAAGGGAGATTTCTGCAGAAAGCTTTGGTGAATACCTTGTTTCAGTGCAACAGAGCAGAGCATGTAATATATCTAAGAAATCAAAAGGCTCCCAACATTCCAACTGTTATGCTACCTATACCCCAAGGACTTTGCTTGTAACAATGGACACAGTGAGTATGCACTTACCTAGAAGCTTTACTTTATCGTCCATATTTAGCAAACACAGATATACTCTTTCCAGTATAGTCACATATTCAGATGAATACCCATTTATGAAACTGTATAAATATCATGACCAGCTTTGGCATGCAAACTGCACTAAGATATCAAAGTTGCCGGTGGGCTATACTTTTGAATTAATCAAGAAATTGTTGCACAAGGACACATTCTGTCTTCTTGCATATGATCTTAGAAGTAGTGTAGAAGTTCTCCACTTTGGTCATAAAGAAGTAATTTACATGTGCACAGGCACATTCCTGTGATTCCTCTCAAAAGAAAGACCTTCCTAAGCAAACACAGACAACCTTCACTGTCTGATGAGGATTTTGATACAATAAGCAATGGAAATTGGATCAATGATAAGATAATTGATGAGCGCCTTGATCTCATTAAATCTCATTTGGAGGATCACTTTGTGCTGATGTGCCCTGCGTCTTTCGTTTGCCAACAGTTACAAAATCTTTTTTTCTGAAAGGATGGATGTTCTGCCTAATGTACCAAGAGTAGCACATAACTGGTGATGTTTTGTGAATAATACCTGTGAATTTAAATGACCATTGGATGGCCATGGCTATAGTCATTAAAAATAAGGTACATGCACAGAACTGTATAACACTGAATGTTAAATTAATGGACTCCTTAAAGCAGTATGAGAATAAACTGCAGGGCAATCTTCACCCACTACAGAACTATCTGCCGTTACAGCATTTTGGCTTTGCATGCAAAGGTTGTGGACATTGTTCTGAAATATGAATTTATCATCGTTGTGAGAATTTCAAAGCTCAGGTAGATGGAAGTAGTGGTGGTCCCTATGTGTGCTTGTTCATTAACCCAGTTCTATTTGGAAATAACATTAATGAATTCATTCAAAACAAAATGAGATGTTCTATTTCATTTGAATTATCTGGAAAAAAAAATGTTATAGCATTAATGCCAGAACATATTCATCACATGGTGAATGCAATAAAAAAATGCTTCCATGTACATTGTTACAAGAAGATTAGTCTGCAATAATGTGATCATGCAATAATGTGCACAAGCACTATGGCTCTCAGAATGTTTGGTGTATTTCAGGTACTGATATCATGGCCAGTGGTATGGGCGGAGTAAAATGCCAGCAACAATTGCAAATACACAGTGCCTCTTGATTTTTTTGCATAGAGTCACTCTATCCACTCTCCTGAACATTTCCTACAATACATTCACTGCGGCGTATAGAATAGTTTTTTCTCTATAGGGCAATATGTATTTCATATCCATTGAGTTACAGTATCTCACAAAAGTGAGTACACCCCTCACATTTTTGTAAATATGTGAGTATAACTTTTCATGTTACAACACTGAAGAGATTACACTTTGCTACAATGTAAAGTAGTGAGTGTACAGCTTGTATAGCAGTGTAAATTGGCTGTCCCTTCAAAATAACACGCAGCCATTAATGTCTAAACCGCTGGCAAAAAAAGTGAGTACACCCCTAAGTGAAAATGTCCAAATTGGGCCCAATTAGCCATTTCCCTCCCCGGTGTCATGTGACTCGTTAGTGTTACAAGGTCTCAGGTGTGAATGGGGAGCAGGTGTGTTAAATTTGGTGTCATCGCTCTCACACTCCCTCATACTGGCCACTGGAAGTTCAACATGGCACCTCATGGCAAAGAACTCTCTGAGGATCTGAAAAAAAGAATTGTTGCTCTACATAAAGATGGCCTAGGCTATAAGAAGATTGCCAAGACCCTGAAACTGAGCTGTAGCATGGTGGCCAAGACCATACATTGGTTTAACAGGACAGATTCCACTCAGAACAGGCCTCACCATGGTCGACCAAAGAAGTTGAGTGCACGTGCTCAGCGTCATATCCAGAGGTTGTCTTTGGGAAATAGATGTATGAGTGCTGCCAGCATTGCTGCGGAGGTTGAAGGGGTGGGGGGTCAGCCTGTCAGTGCTCAGACCATATGCTGCACACTGCATCAAATTGGTCTGCATGGCTGTCATCCCAGAAGGAAGCCTGTTCTAAAGATGATGTACAAGAAAGCCCGCAAACAGTTTGCTGAAGAAAAGCAGAGTAAGGACATGGATTACTGGAACCATGTCCTGTGGTCTGATGAGACCAAGATAAACTTATTTGGTTCAGATGGTGTCAAGCATGTGTGGCGGCAACCAGGTGAGGAGTACAAAGACAAGTGTGTCTTGCCTACAGTCAAGCATGGTGGTGCGACTGTCATGGTCTGGGGCTGCATGAGTGCTGCCGGCACTGGGGAGCTACAGTTCATTGAGGGAACTATGAATGCCAACATGTACTGTGACATACTGAAGCAGAGCATGATCCCCTCCCTTCGGAGACTGGGCCGCAGGGCAGTATTCCAACATAATAACGACCCCAAACACACCTCCAAGACGACCACTGCCTTGCTAAAGAAGCTGAGGGTAAAGGTGATGGACTGGCTAAGCATGTCTCCAGACCTAAACCCTATTGAGCAACTGTGGGGCATCCTCAAACGGAAGGTGGAGGAGCGCAAGGTCTCTAACATCCACCAGCTCCGTGATGTTGTCATGGAGGAGTGGAAGAGGACTCCAGGGGCAACCTGTGAAGCTCTGGTGAACTCCATGCCCAAGAGGGTTAAGGCAGTGCTGGAAAATGATGGTGGCCACATAAAGTATTGACACTTTGGGCCCAATTTAGACATTTTCACTTAGGGGTGTACTCACTTTTGTTGCCAGCGGTTTAGTCATTAATGGCTGTGTGTTGTGTTATTTTGAGGGGACAGCAAATTTACACTGTTATACAAGCTTTACACTCACTACTTTACATTGTAGCAAAGTGTAATTTCTTCAGTGTTGTCACATGAAAAGATATATTCAAATATTTACAAAAATGTGAGGGGTGTACTCACTTTTGTGAGATACTGTACATTGTGGCAAATGGTATGGGCAGAGTAAAATGCCAGCAACAATTGCAAATACACAGAGCCCCTTGATTTTCCAGCATACTTTGAATCTACAGACTCTCCTGAACATTTCCTACAATACATTCACTGCTGTGTATAGAATAGTTTTTTCTGTATGAGGCAATATGTATCCCATGTCCAATAGGATTTTCCCTTGGGGGCTGAAGAGGGTGTGGAAAATATTGTGTTGCAGGATGTAGCACACAGTGCCCATACAAAACTCATTTTGGTTAGTAGACACACGCCTGAACATTTCCTACAATACATTCACTGCGATGTATAGAATGTTTTTTGCTCTGTGAAGCAATATGTATTCCGTGTACAGTATATTATAATGTGTTGCAATGGGGGAGGAGGTGGAAATGATAGTGTTGCTAGATTTAGCACAAAGAGCCCATTTAAAACTAATTAACACCAGAAAATTAACAATAATTACATCATCAAGGATGTTCTCAACCTTAGAATTATATTCATCCTTTGTGAAGTACTACTTAAACAGCATTTTTCTTTAGTTCATATTTTTTAATATGTAGATATTCCTTTTATTATCCATATCTTTACAATATACATTAAGCAAAGCGGTAAAATAGATGAATTTTATATTATTAATATCGCGGACTTTTACCGCGGACTTTTATTTTAAATGCAATATCCGAAAACCGGAAGTCTTATTTTTGCTACGGAATCTCTAATGTTGCCAGCATGACGCTAATAATGTTTTCAGAGATAACGAAAAGGAAGACAAAATAATCTCATTGGTTAATGAATGGAGGTACGCACACCGCTCCCGCCTGGAAGACTGTCGACCAATTGCGTTCATATTGTCATGTGGCGTCACGCAGTTGCTAAAGGCTACATTCAGAAGAACAACTTACATTACTCAGATATATAGAGCCCGTTCACTCCGGGTTCTCTGCTTGTCCCAGAATTTCTTACAATGCACCGCAAGGCCTATCGACAACGTTTTTTCTTGGTATCCGCAAAACCCCATGTCCTGGTTAACACATATTTGTGTCATAATCAGTCAACTCCATTACACCCAAAAGTTACTTAATCTTCCACCAGTAAATGCTAGCAATGGCTTTCTGTGCTATTATTTTTTTAATAGAATTTTTCATCTCCTAATGTTAATTTCATTAAAGTATGGCCTTGCTTCTATAGGCATGGGTGGCGGATAAACTAGTGATTATAGCACTGTGCTAGTAAATAGAAGGATGCTGGTTCCAATCCCTGGTAAAAAAAAAAAAAAAGGCAAAATACGCAGTATTATTTGCCTACCTTCATTATAAACCATTCATTTGCAATATGGACGATCAGGTTATCCAACTCCATATGAATTGATCAGTAAAGTATGACTCTTTAACTTGAGTCAAAATTAACAATTATACAAGTGTATTGTCAGGCTGTCATCTGATTGATAATGGTGATTAAAGGTAATGGTGCGAAGGTTTGATTTTGTGACACTAGAATATCAGAATACAATGTTACTTAAGACAAGCAGTGCATATAAATTAACCAAAAACAAAATCAGTAAGTTTCCTACATATTCAGGCTTGGCATCGGTTGCAATTTCAATTTCAAATAGCAGAGATTCATTACAGTTATGTATGGCCTGTTATTATCTTAATGTGAGAAAAACAAACATTAAAAAAAAACAATAAAAAAATGGAAGATGAGAAACACTGACAGGGCTGGGCCCTTGGGGGGGCCCAGCCCATAGCAAAAAATAAGCTAGGCCTATCTACAAAAATAAAAAAAGCAAAAAACTTTGAGGGCAAGAAAACTCCACTCGTTAAAAGTCCCTGAGTTTACACTGCCAGGAAAAGGAAGCCTGTGAAGTAGGCTACATAACAGATCTTCCAGCCCCCTTCCAGTCGAAAAGTGGCTAAATAGTCTCAAAATCTCTGAATTTGGCAACAATGGCCGTTGCTTATCTTACATGCATTACGCCGCTTTCAAAATTGCTTATCATTACGCTTTGATAGACGACGGTAGACATGAGTAAAAGAAAATATGCAAGTGTTGCTCAAAAGCGCAGCAGTAGTGTTGTCTGAACAAGCTCATGTAAAACACCCAAAGATTACGTCCTTATTTAGACAAGACAGAGAGGAAGCCATCAGCACCTACACAGACAAAACACTGCCGCCGCCGGTAGCTAGCAGCAGCACATCTTCACCAGCAACCAGCCTTCCCAACGCGACATCAGTGTTAATTTCATCAACAAAAATAGTGACGAAAATATTTGTTAAACACCTATTTTTCAGTGGCATTTGACGAGACGATAACTGAAAAATATTTTCAGTCATATTTTCAACATGAAAAACAAAAACGAAAACAAATACCTTTTCATTTCGTTTGACAAAAACAAGTCTAAACGAAATTATCTTTGTGACAATAGTCAAATATAACAACAAAGGAGGATGGAAACTCCTAAACAGGATTACAACACAATATGTTTTGGGAGGTCTCTTTAACTAGAACAAACTCAAATATATTTTTTTGAGATATGGCTATTTATCCTAAACGCAGACATATCTAAATCACTCCCCCTAATAATCATTAGCATTATTTCACCTTGACAAAACCATGAACACATAGGATAAGACCTGTCCCACTTAACCAATGCAAATTTACCGAATGGAATAGGTGTTGCAGCACAGATAAACATTCTACAAGGTTCTTGTAAAGTTTAATCCATAACCGGTACAGTACAATAAAGTATACCAGACTATTCAGCCCTTTATAAGGAACAGATGAAGTCCAAACACTACAGATAAATGTCCACAATATCATACATTTAGTTACATTTCAGTTTGCTCAGTTTCACACCACTCCAGGTGAGCTCAGGAGGGTGGGGCTGATGGCCCACACCTGGTGTTCCAGATCTTTACAGAAGCAAATGTTATGCAGAACACCTGATTAACATCTCCAAATGGTCTGTTGGAGACATGGTGGGGTTCTCCTCTTCGTCAAATACACTTCCACAATTCCTCAATAGGCATTTCTCATTACACTACAAGTGTCTCTTGCTTCTGCCTGCTTTGATTAGAACATGCATGTGTCCAGTGTCCTTTGACTTTGGCTGAGTCTCAATGGACACCTTACTAAGCTGGGCCAGAAGTTCTTGCATTAATTCTTTTGCAGGTCATGGGTTTGATATTGTTTATTTTGCACAGAACCTTGTGAATGATGTAGCTGTTAGAAGTTATGTTTACAAAATGGTAGAATTAAGTTCAGCACCACTTCCCTATTTTGTGATGGGCTGAGAAGTTTGTAATCATTTGGTTTGATAAGTCAACAACTCCCATGTTTTTATTGTATTCTAGAGTTATTTTTGTGGTTGTGATGATAATAAACTCGGATGACCATTTGCCTTCCTTATTCATGTGTTTCCCTTTAATTGTCTCCCCTCCATATGACTGATGAATGTGGAAGCCTTCGACAATACCTGGGCAGAGAATCCTCCATGGTAAATATCCTCTTGGAGTTTTCTTGGTCAGTGCGTTTTATTCTGATCTGGGGAACCCTCTTCTGCCCACTGCCATACTTTTTGTTTCACTTGGCTGCCAGTCTCTCATCTTTTGAGAACACATTATTTAAGGTGACTCAAGCATGAGGAGACATTTCCTTTATTACATCAGTGCACTGCATCACCATCGTCTGGCAGCCACTGTGATGAAGATATGACCTGACCCAATTATCTTTCACATTTGGTAGGAGTCTTGGCGCTAGACCTAGTGATTCCAGCATCTCAGAAACAACTGACCTCTTGGGATTTTCACTCACTACAGTATGTGCAGTTTTCAAACAAAGGCGTAATAAAAAACATCAACTGATTTGCAGTTCTTTGGGTGAAAACACCATGTCAATGAGAGAGCTCAGAGAATGGCCACTTTGCAGTGTTTTTCAGAAGGGCATTTCTGAACACACAGCATGTCAGTCCTTAAAGCAGATGGGCTTACAGCAGCATTAGACTACGCTGGGTTTCACTCCTGTCAGCTAGAACAGGAACATGCTACATTGGGGACGTACTGTAATCACCAAACTGAATATTCCGTGCACATGCACTATGTGAAGCTACACATGCACTATGAATATTCATGTGCACTACGTACAGCTGCACATGCTCTATGAATATTAACATGCACTATGTAAAGCTGCAAAAAGATGTCATATTATTTAATTCCAACTTTTACATAAAGACCTTAAGGGACTAAAAAATGTTTATGATCTTTCCTGATTTTTTGTTGGTATAGTTGGTGAAGTATGCCATTTTAAAAAAGTGTTCAATTTCCTTTTGGAAAATAAGAAAACATGTGCATTCATGAATGTGAAATTTGGCCAAAAGATTAATGAAATTGATTACAGATTAATGACATTTATCAAATTGTTGTATCCAAAATTTAATTCCAAGCAATATATTTCCAAAGTAGGAAGAAATAATTATAGGTATAATCTATTATGAATCTACTTGGCAAAAAGTTTTAACACGAGCAAAAGTGCTGACACCCCCAAAAAATTTGCTGTCCAAATTCATTTGAAAATCTCTCTAAATTAAATATATATTGTAACTCTACTCATCTAACCAGAAAGAATTTTAAGCATTTTCCATCCAACTTTCTCGACTGAGCTTCCAAGCTTCCGACCCATACTCAGGTGTCCCGATGAGGTGCGATGAGACAGGTTCGTAAAACCGATTAACTAATATTAGATTTGTGGGTCCCTTTATTTCAATTGTATGATGAGATGATACAATGGGCTGACTTACTGTATCAATTTATTCCTCAGTACTTTCAATAACACTGACGTTCCAGAGTGTACCAGTAGGTGGCATCAGTAATAAAGGAGTAATGAGAAGTTATTTAGCGGTTCAATGTCTCTGTCTCCTTCATTGTCTGCGTGGAGGTTTTTGTCCAGCATGATACTTGATGTATCTCCAGTGGACTTCTGGTGGAGGAACCAAACTGTGTTGTCAGTAAGTCTTCTATTGAACATCTTGACTTGACTGAAATCAAAAACAAAAAGTATAAATCTCATATAAAAAAAATATATTTTGTAACTCCTTCAAATTAAAAGTAGAAAAGCACTAATTAAGGAGACTTTGTGATTCCTTTATTTGCCTTGAGAAGTGTAAAATGTAAGTATATATTAAATATTTCTTGTATCTAACAGTGTTGACAGTGTGTATTCATTTAGAGCGTGTAAAACTGAGAGGTTTGGCTAAATTTAGCTTTTCAAAGTGCCAGAGTTGTGTCTGTAGTGTCAGAGGTTTTTGTAAGGTCACTGAATGACTTTGTATCACTGTGATACACTTTAGGTGGAGGCACTAGACTGGACATTGGAAGTAAGTAACTAGCCTACAGTAGATCTATTAATTGTAAAAATTATTTTATATTAACTTAAGTGTACTTAAAAATCATGTAATATTCATGATTTTTTATTGATGTATTTTGTGCATTCAGAATCATTAATACTCTTGTAATATGAGAAACCACTTAAAAATGATGCATGATTATATTTAGTTAGTAAAATAGGTATTCTCTTCATAAAAGTCATTATCTGTGTAAAACCTAGTTGAAGGTGAAATTAGGAAACACTCTGTTGTAAATCAAAAACCAACAGTTCCTAGGAATCTATCAAAATACGATAAACTTAATCCTTTTCTTTCGATAATAATAGAAACAGTCAACTGTTTTACTACAAAACCTTTCATGATTAAGATTAATAAAATAGTATGATTACATTTATTTTATATTCTTGATATATATAGGATTTTTATAATCAACTAAACAAAATTTGACTTTTGTTGCTGCAAGGTGGTGCTTTGTTTTTTTAATATCTTTATAATTTTTCTTTATAATTTTATAATCTATTGCAATAAACAATATTGCGATCTTGCAAAGTCCTGCTCTGAATAGGAATATAGTCAAATGGCAGTATAACTTTAGACATAATATTTTCATAATCATGAAAACAGTCCAATGTTTTAATCTGTGTTTTAAATTAAATATAATGTTATGGTTATATTGTTACAGTCAACCAGAATATAATTAATCAGCATTCTTATTTTAAACAGATTTTCAAATAATTAAAAAAAGTTCTGAAATGTAAATATATTTTGTGCAATGTCTTCTAAAATAATGAATATTCATAATGAAGTGTAGTTTGAAAGAGGAAGATGTATGCTGAAATAGTTGAAGATTAGTTTTTTAAGATAAGATTAATATATTTTCAGTCATATAATATAGTAAAATGCTTCAGTAGCGAATCAAAGGGAAAAACTAAATAGTCTGTTTGAGGAAACAATCTGACGAACATGTAAAAAAAAATACTTAAAGCTGAAGTTAAAACTTTTGCATCATTATTGTTGTATCATCCATTCATTAATAAATCCTCTTTCTCTAACTTCCTGTCTTCTAGGTGATGTCCGTCCCACCCTGACAGTCCTTCCCCCCTCCAGTGTGGAGCTGCAGCAGGGAAAGGCCACTCTCATGTGTCTGGCTAACAAGGGCTTCCCCTCAGGCTGGAGTCTGAACTGGAAGGTAGATGGAGGCAGCAGCACCACCTGGGAGGTGA
>JACXGI010015086.1:0-10601 GCA_016801175.1 Esox masquinongy
CACACACACACACACACACACACACACACACACACACACACACACACACACACACACACACACACACACACACACACACACACACACACCTTTAACAACTCGAACGAACAAACACACTCCTCCTTTCCTGAGACAAACTGAGTGTGTGTGTCTTACATGGTCCTTGTCCAGAATCTTGTCTTTGGCGCGTTCTGCCACGTTGTCCAGTTCTTCCTCTGTGATCTCATCGACTGATCTTACATGTGTAATCTTCCTCCTCTTGCCGCTGCTTGCCCTCTTCTTCGCACCTCTACTCAGCTCACCGTCCACCTGCCCAGACGCTCAATCAGTTGCATCCAAGAAACTTGGGTGTGTGTGTGTGTGTGTGTGTGTGTGTAATGAGTACACATCTGTAGTTAGTGTGTACATCAGACTGCAGTTAGTGTGTACCTCCAGTAGTTTCTTGATGTCGACAGTCCTCAAGGATCTATTTTGCCGCGAGGGTGAGGGAGTCTTCTCCTCCACCCCAAACTTCTCTGGTGGCCTGGCCGCACGGGATGGGTTCCTCCTCCCACCTCCCTCTGCTGCCTCACACATACCCCTTCGCCGAGGCGTCGGCTTCTCACTCACACGCCTCTTCTTCTGGAAAACGACAAAACCCAAAATGCACCTGAGCCTCGCAGGAACCCGAGAAAGTCAGCATGTTTGTGATGGGGGTGGTTTGGAGCTGGATCCCAGGCCACTGTGTACTGTACTCACTGTGAGAGAGGGCGTGAGTTCAGCCATGTTGGTGAGGTCAGCGAATAGCTTGGCCAACTGGAGGACAACGACAACAAGGGATTAGAGAACACTTCAAAAGAACGCAAATAACGACAAGAGACCAATCCAAGGTGTGTAGGGAGGGACAGTGGAAGGAGACAGGATCACTGTATTCAATAGTGTAACTGCATACGAAATGCAACTTTTGTCAACGGTTAGAGGTCAGAGGTTGTGTACCATGGCTTTGTTCTCCTGAATGTTCTTTGCTCGTTTATTTAGAACCGGAGACTCGACTTCCATTTTCCCTTCTTCCTCCTCTTTTTTCAGAGGCTCTTTCTGGCCTTGTGTGACTCTCCCCCTGGACACCTGAGACACACCCCTTTTCAGATGCAGCCTGTCATTGGTTCTGCTCTCTGGAGGAGGGGCGACAGTTGGCTGAGGTTTGTTTGGCGTCTGCCCTTTCTGGGCGGACAGTCTTTTGGTGGGAAACCTGAAGAAAGAACATACCGAATGGAATGAATGATGAGTGGAATGTTCAGAGGCAGTAACCTGGCAGTCATTTATAATGCTGGACAAACTTTCCCTACATCCCCATGAGGCCCTGGGCAAAGGGAAGGAATGCCCAGCCAGTGGCCGTGTGATTAGCTTGAGTGTCTGCCCGTTGTGAGTTTGACCCTCGGTCTTAAAAATAAAACCAGATGCATCTCTGCATTCACGAGATGGATTGGAGTAAGGCCCTGTGACAGACTAACATTCTATTCAGTACATCAAGTTACCTCACGCTACAGAAACAGAAGACAGGATGCGGCTCCTACGTGCACGCACACAAACGCACGCACGCACCTGAAAGCGACACAGAGACTCCTCCTCTTGTATGTGGCTGGCTCCTCCCCCTCAGAGTAAAATCCAGTGTCCCCATCACTGCCCTCTGCTGTTAGGCACTGGAACAACACAACGAGGAGAGAGGATGAGACATGGCACAAACAAGCATTCCTATACACACATACTGTTTTACTGGAAAGACAAGGTACAGGGGGACCAAGGGAAACAGGTCTCTTACCATAGACTTCGTCTTGCTTCTGGAACCTCTCTTCTCCTGCTCTTCTTCCTCACTGAAGCCCTCAAACTCCTCTCGCTCACTGTCTGAATGGCTGAACAGACTAACCAACTCAGAGGTCACAAACTTTGAGTTGAAAACCACAGCCTGGGGGGGGGTTATAAATTACTTCAATAGCTTGCCGTGGCAGAATTAAATCGACCAGGATTGTAGTGTCTGTGGTAACTAGGGGGCAGATACCTACCGGCTTCCCAGAGTGCGCAGAGGCAAGGCTATCCCCGCAGTCGTCGGATTCGCTATCACTAGACGCTGATGTGGCAAAACCCAGGAAGTCCTCATCATCACTGGGACTCTCAAATATGGCTGCCAGGGCTCTTGGGGTCTAAGGAGGAGAGTGAACAAACGATGAATGCACAAATGCAAGTACATTATTTTGGTGAGTGAGTGTTTCCCAAACTACGGGTCAAGACCCCATTTAGGGTTGCCTGCTTGAAGAAGGGGTCCTGAGAGATATTTATAAAAGAAAAGAAAATTGTGCTGGTATGTACAACCAGGATTACATAATACACTTAAGTAGCCCCAATCATGGTTTTATTAGGGTGCTTTTAATATTCAAACAACTGCGGTTCAAGCATTTTAACAGTAAGCAATATAAAAATGTTTTTTAAATATACTTTATACTGGTCCCATTTTACATTTGGCCAGTAGGAAGAGATTAAATGTCTATAGGAAAGTGTAACCTCTTTTTTCAGGTCAGAGGTCTGTATTTTGTTTTCTTGGCTGGTATTTCTTGACATGCCCCGTCAGAATCAACGGGAAATACCTGAGGTTCATTTCTGAGGTCCCAGAGGTCCTTAAGATTAAAATATAATTCCAAGTCAGTCAAACTATTTTTGTGCGCCAATTAAGAAAGTAAACACTAATTTAATACAAACAGAATAGTAATTGAAACAAAAAAGATATGATAAAAAATTGGATAATCGGACAAATACGTTTGCTCTAATAAAAGCGATATGTTAAAAGTTAGAGCGTCAATCTTCTTACGCTGAACTCCCATAGTACCATCTTACGGTTTCTGGCCAGTTTGTTGTTAAAAAGTGATATTTTAGTGTTTGGGTGGTACTCGAGGCTACGCTCTACCAACTGAGCTACAAGGGCCCAAAAAAATAGGTGACCCCGTTGCACGACAAATTGTATGCACTCCCAAAATTTATATTTCTTAACATTTCCTCCACCCACAACTGACCATACGAAAAATAATGCGTTTTGGAAACAGCCGTCGCACATTTTAAAGTGAATGCAGAATACTGCAGTGTAAAATGCAAAATAGCTAGCTGTAACATTTTTTTTTATTTTAGACAGTATTTGTAACATACTGCAGTATCTTCTGTTATTAATTATTTTTTTGTTTCAAATGGAGGGGTAAAGGTTGAAATTGAGTAGGGTTACCCTTCAACCAAGGCCAGTGTCCAACAACATATTCTTCAACATATCTGAATCTAAAAGCCGTAGGTCACTAACAAAAGGAGCAAATGCGTTAAATGAAGATTTTCTCTTAACACAATAATGTTGTTAGTACTAATAATGTTGTTAGCACTTATATTACTACAGGTAAAAGCCTAGCAAGCCACCGATACTATATTTGTTTTTGTCCAGGGTGGAGCGAATGGCCATAAGACCCTGAACAGAGTTGAACCAAAACTTTATGTAGCCTATAGCCATGTTTCGCCGGCTTTTTACTTTAACGGGACGATCTAAATTATTCCGTTTTAAAACTGACTTACCTTGGCTGATAAGAGCATTTTAAGCATTTTGAGAGATGGAGTTTTCACTCTGAAGTATACTGTACCAAGCGACTCAACACAATGAATCGAATGAATGAATGGTTTTGAAAAAAAACACGAGTTCACACACTTCTGTCAAAAAGCAGGGGAGCAATTCGGTTTTGACTTTCGTTCAGCTACTTTTCCAGAATAGATGACAAGATTTTCCAAGCACATACTACATTTTAATGATGTATACTGACGTCGTATACGACATGGAATTTAGTTGTTTTTAAATTAAATTGAGTTTCCGCTCCGAGTTTTTATCCTTTGTCCCCCGCTTAAAGAATGGAACCATCCTGCGCTCTTCCCAGTTTCGCGGCAAAATACTGTGGGCGTGACAGAACCGCACTTGTGCTGTGGCCTTTGTTGTTTGAGACAGTCTGCAACAGGTCATACGTGGGATTGTAGAAAGTTGCATCCGTAAACATTTGGCGCGTCCTTACTATTCAGTTAACTTTAGATTTCCGATATATGCAGAATTCACTTTGAATGGTAGGTTGATCTCCTGCATTGAAAAGCTGCATACCTGTAACGTACTTCTGTGTTCCATCAATACTTAAAATTATGTTGAACCAATCGTACTTTTAGAAGTGAAAGTAAAATGAAAACAGTCCTGCCCTCTCCACAGTTTCGCGGCAAAAAGACTACGAGGGCGTGACAGAATGACAGTCTCAGGAAATTGTTTTTTCAAGGTGTTACTACGGTAGTGTGGCTGCCTTTTCTGTCTGCGGTAGTTAAAGATGCAGTCTGAGACTTTAGCTAACAACAAAGTATTTTTTATAAACATACAATTTTCCGCCGAATTTGCAAAATTAGCTATGCAATTCCAAGTTTGAAAGTTTTGATGAGATCGGTCTGGCACACTGGTGACAAAACAATTTTCCTGGACCAGTTTTGGCTCAAAAGAGACACTTTTAGGAATAGTGACCAAAACACAAAGAAAATGTAATTAATCTATGGTTGTGTTTTGATTTAAATATATGTAGACCTACAATTTACAGAAGAGTTGGTTGTGGCAACAAAACCGATGCGTGCGACCCAGGGGGAAAACAGGGTGCTACTGGGTCAATTCGAAATTTAGGGGCGATCAAATGTAATTCGGGGCTTTGAAGATGGCGGTCTTCTTTTTGTGACAGCGGAGGGTAGTGCTTTTTTAAAACCTTGTTCACATTCTCCAGCGAAAGCCAAATAGCCCCATGTTATCAAAGATCCACCACCGGATTTTATGGTACAGGTAAGGCCCGGCGCTGATTCGCTCTCCCACTCCGGTCAACGCCTTCTTTCCTATAAGCCCGCTGAGCCAAGTTGTTGTGGATCACACTGAAAGATGAATTACACAGCAATGCGTTCGTAGTGGGGATGGTCGTATGCTAGGTAGAAGTGAAAATGTGGAACAACTGTTTTGTTCTTATATTATCTTTCCTAATCATCCCTCAGATATTTTTCTCACTCCCCTTTCCCATTTTCTCATTCTCCTTTCTCTTCGTCCTCTACTCCCTCCAATCCTTTATCCTCCACCATTTCCTCCCTCCTCTCTTCCCCGTCCTCTATCCGCTCTCCCACTCCCACTCCCACTCCCACTCCCACTCCCACTCCCACTCTCCTATATTTACAGAGACAGTGACCTCTGACAACGTTTAATATGACATAAAACCTATATTTTATTAATCATCTCCAGTAAAACTTTGACGTATAGTAAAACGCTCTTTAGAAAAGACGTGTGGCTTCAGCAGTTGGGGGACATATTGCTCTGTTTCTCGTTTCTTTAAAGGTACACTCAGCAATATGACATCATTTGCAGTAGTGCAACAGAAACAATAAAAAAAATATAACAGCATCAACAACAGATATTAAATCTCAAGACTGCCACTGTTGGCTGTCCCATTGTACACCTCTGCACAGTTTCGAAAGAGCCAGTAGTGGCAGATTTCAATTCTGTTGATGACTTTGCCATAAGCAGTTGCCTCAAAGTACATAATGGTGTCATACTGTGGAATGTACCTTCAGAACATGATAAATAACAACATCTCAAACATCATTGTAACATCATAATAACATTGTAGTAATAACATTATGCCTATTTACAAGTCAACAATATTACAGTAGTATAAAGCCATTGAGCCACTACGACATGGCACATAATTTCCTGGTTGGTGTAGTGCACTACTTTTAACCGGAGCTCCCTCTTCCCTTTTGTAGGTTCTGGTCAAAAGCAGTGCGCCATATAGGACGCAATCTAGAGCACCACCGGTAATCTGATGTTGCGTTGTGTTGTAGTTTGGTCGGCACATCATGCAAACACATTCAACAACATTCTTTAGAACAGAACCTTACATCGTTATGACAATGGCAAGAAAACAACAGCAAGACCCAGCGCCTCTTCGTCCGTGTGTCTTTTTTCTCTGTCCCCATTTGATGACATCACAGGACAGACGGCCTCCACGTCGCCTCGTCTCCTGGTTTAAACATTCCAGCCTTTTGGCTTCAACAGGAAACCTTTTGACACACAGTTCAGTATGTTCACACATTTAAACCCTTGTCCCGTCTTAACAGTTTAAAATTGTCCTGCAAATCTCTACGGAGTTTATTTTTGCTGTGGCAGTCTTACTTGGCATTCAGGACCATCACATTCTACTCCCTTTTAGGAAAACATAAATAATGCAAATATTACAATAAATAGCCATACAGCACTCCAGCTCAGCCCCGGCACACAAGGACAGTGTAGATACAGGTGCGTGTACTTGGCCAGTCAGTGTCAACACACCCAGCCTAAACAGTGACGTACTAGATCAAGTGACTGTATTTAAACCCAGAACTTGTGGCTGAGTGAAATTTGTGTAACAGGCGGAAAAATCTCTTCAGTCAGTCAAAAAGTCTAATAACACTACAATAATGTAATACAATGTTATTAACGTCTAATAACAATGTATAATATTCAGATTTTTGTGATCTGGTTTGAACCAGAAATGAGGGTTTTGTGGTTACTATGGATATGTGAAAATCAGTGTATACGTGTGTGTGTGTGTGTGTGTGTGTGTGTGTGTGTGTGTGTGGCATCTCTCTCTGGGCATTTGGCACTCATCAACCAGAGAAATGGAACATATACAGTATATATCTACTGTATATCGAATCTCTCCGTATAAACATGTATATTTATACTATTTGTTACTATCTGCTGTCTTTTCACGGGTCCCTTGCTGAGGAGCATGGACCCTGAGACTGACTGCGAACAGAACAACCGTCTCAGAAACCATACAAACTCCCCCGAAGAGTAGCTTATCAACTGTACTCATGACAGAACAATAACAAATGTCTGTCTGTCTTCTCCTTAGGTTTTTAACCTGTCAAAGTTTGTCCCTGATAGAAAAGAAAATCAGGTTTCGACAGTTGACAATTTTCAGTCTGAAAGCTGCCTCAGTGTGCAGCTCTGTGGTTGGCTGGCTGAATCAGTTGTCTGGACGAAGTGTTTCAGAAGTTGTAAATCTGGATTTCACTTTTGAATCGGAACAAATGCTTGAAAATGCTTACAAATCAAATAGACAAATTTACCTGAATGGGGACCCCTGTTCTATTCATTTTATGTCTATGTATCTAATCTTATCAGATAACTGATATCCTGAGACCACCTTCGAAAAACTGCCCTAAATGTTGGTTGGCTGGCTGTAGCAGTATTCAAAAACTGTGAGAGACGGTGGACAAATGGCACCTTCGACAAAGGAAGCGTCTTTTCTGTTGTTCTGTGGTGGTCAACGGTTCCTTAGGGAGTGTCTGTGTGTGTGTGTGTGTGTGTGTGTGTGTGTGTGTGTGTGTGTCTGTGTTCAGGCGCGTGGCTCTAGTTTATGTGACAATTGGAACAAAGTCTGTTGATTGTCGATGATGTGGAGGTAGTGAACACTCGCTCTGACTTCTGTACTGTCGCTGCCCACTACCTCGTTACCTAGGAGACAGACAGATATACTGATCAGGTATATATATGCGTGTATAAATGCTAAAACACACAAAAACACACAGATACACACACACATACCTAGTTGGTCACTTTGGCAGTGACGAATCAGACGCACTGTGTCGGCGATCATGTGCTGAGAGGGTGGGCATAAAAGAGTCAATCACCGTGGTCACAATTAATGAACACAAGACAACTATAAAAAAAACATTGTTTAACTCACCAATTTCTGGAAGTTGACCAGGTTGTCATGAAAGGTTTTGTTTCCCTCGTGAATAAAGGTGATATCTTTTAGCAGCAGGGGCATGAAGGGTATCTTAGGAGGCTTCATCTTCCTGAAGGCATCTCTATAGGCCTTATGGTTCAAAGATGGGTCCTGGCAAGGCAGAAGAGGTTAGTTACAAGTCAGGATAAGGTTAGAAATAAAAGTCAAGGCTTAACACTAAGAGGACAGTGGAATTCAAAGTATTTCAGTGGAAAACAAATATGTTCTTCCGTTTCTGTGGACCAAAGGAACAAAGTCCATAAACTGGCAAATCTAGCAGCTAATGCATGAGGTGAGCCGTGAGTGTTTCCTTCAACAAGTCATACTGTTTTTGTCTGAGAGCCACGTAGAAGTAGAGCTTATACCTGTACCAGGTATGAACACATACAACTTCTCACCTGAATGTATGTTATCTTTTGTTTTGGTGGGGGGAGGGGTGTGTGTGTGTGTGACATGAAGCCTTAGGGTAATGTGGAATCTACAGACTGATACACCAACATCTCTGGACATTTATTCATTAATTTCTCTTAACTATATCCACTGACATATTTTCCAATCAAGAAGAATATTCCTTAAAACCTATGAGTCTTACTGTGATCAGCTCCAGTTCAGAGAAGATTTTCTTGAATTTCCCAGGAACTTTCTGAAAGTAAACAGAGGTTTTAGATAGACTCAGTCAGTCTCCAAAAACATTAAAAGAGCAACTTGCAACTCAATTGGGAAATGACACCAAAGCTGACACGCACTGGAGGGCTTTTACCAGACACACAAACACACACCACACGCACTCACACGCCACACACACGCATGCACACACACATTTGTTTTTTTGCCCAACTATATTTTTCTCTTCAACTAACCCTGTAAATAGTTTCCCCTAGTGGTTGGGACTGATTTGTTGGGACCTTGCTGGGACTGATTTGTTGGGACCTTGCTGGGAGTGATTTGTTGGGACTGATTTGTCATGTTTGACAATCTTGGTCCTCACATGTACACAGATGTGGATCACACACATACACACTCTCCTTTACCTCCCAGGTAATGTTAAGTCTGCTGACTGCTGCAGTGTTGAGTCCCATGATGATGGCAAAGGCTGAGTTTAGGTTTCTCTGGGCCTTACAGCTACAAAACACAAAACAGAGTATAGTCACGTGCCACCGTGTGTGTGTGTGTGTGTCACAGTGAGTGTGAGTGTTATCTTACTGTGCTGCGATCTTGATAAATTTCTTGAGCAGCTGAACTCGTTTGTTGAGTGACACACACATCAGGACCTCAGACATGACCCACTGCTGGACTTCGTTACACCGTTGCAACAATACGGACAGCCCCTCCCGGTGGCTGCCTCCAGTACTACAGCTCACTGTGGAATACACCAGCTCTTGCTGCAGGGATGAAAGGTTGAAGGTTGAATGGGAGTGAAAAAGTGTGTGTGTTTTATCTCATTTATGGAGATGAACAGGGTGTGTGTCCCTGTCCCCCCCCCGTGTTTTACCTCATGTATGGAATTGAAGAGCGTCCAGTCCAGCTGTGTGAGAGCAGCAGCCATGTCCCAGGTGTTGATCCCTAACAACCGCACTGTCCTCCTACTCAGCTCACTGTCAGTTAGAGGGGCCTGAACACACAAACAGTTATTGGTATCACAATAACTATTACCCCAATTTACACAATCTCAGTATTCGTATGTACTGGTTTATAGGGGCGAATTACCATAATGTGTGTGAGGTCTCTGCGACAGACCATCAGTTTGTTCTGCGCCGCCACCATCTCAGAATATACACACTGACCCGTCTGTAAGACTGTCCTCTCTGCATAGAACGACAGGAGGGGGTGGCAAAGAGAGAGAAACCGAGAGAGAGGAAGGCTGTTGGTTAACTAGTGTCTGTATGTGAATACGTATCTATGTACAGTGGATATAAAAAGTCTACACACCCCTGTGAAAATGCCAGGGTTTTTGTGATGTAAAAGAATAAGACAAAGATAAATCATGTCAGAACATTTTCCACTTTTAATGTGACCTATAATGTGAACAATTCAATTGAAAAACAAACTGAAATCTTCGAGGGGGTAAAATGAAAAATAAAAACCTTACAATAACCTGGTTGCATAAGTGTGCACTCCCTCTTATAACTGGGGATGTGGCTGTGTTCAGAATTAACCAATCACATTCAAACTCATGTTAAATAGAAGTCATTACACACCTGCCATAATTTAAAGTGACTCTGATTAATCACAAATAAAGTTCAGCTGTTCTAGTAGGATTTTCCTGACATTTTAGTTGCATCTCAGAGCAAAAGCCATGGTCCACAGAGAGCTTCCAAAGCATCAGAGGAATCTCATTGTTGAAAGATATCAGTCAGGAGAAGGGTACAAAAGAATTTCCAAAGCATTAGATATATCATGGAACACAGTGAAGACAGTCATCATCAAGTGGAGAAAATATGGCACAACAGAGACATTACCAAGAACTGGACATCCTTCCAAAATTTATGAAAAGACGAGAAGAAAACTGGTCAGGGAGGCTTCCAAGAGGCCTGCAGCAATATTAAAGGAACTGCAGGAATTTCTGGCAAGTACTGGCTGTGTGCTACATGTGACAACAATCTCCCGTATTCTTCATATGAATGAGCTATGGGTTAAGGTGGCAAGACAGAAGCCTTTTCTTACAAAGAAAAACATCCAAGCCCGGCTGAAGTTTGCAAAAACAAACATCAAGTCCCCCAAAAGCACGTGGGAAAATGTGTTATGGTCTGATGAAACCAAGGTAGAACG
>JACXGI010015087.1:0-17962 GCA_016801175.1 Esox masquinongy
CCTGCTCCCTGACTGTACTGTTGCCGCCAGTCCGTGTACCGACTCTCTGCCCGTCCCTGACCACTCTGCCTATCGCTCGTCTGCCCCTTCGCCGCCGTTACGTTAAACGCCTTACCTCCCGTCCCCGTCCACACTACCTGCCCTTTTCCCACTCGCTCCCAGTCCGCGATTGGATCCTCACCCGTGCCCCTGACATTTATTTTACTTTTATTTACTGAGAAATCAACTGAGACCAAGGTCTTCTTCACAGGTGAGCCCTGTATTACAACAATAAACGCTAAAACTAAAATAAGACATACATTAAGAAAAACTATCAAAATTGACATAAATATAATTCATAAGACATTTAAATTGTCTTAAATGCAGTAAAATGTTTAACGTAAGATCCCTCTGAACAGTATTCCATGAGTGTGGGGCAAAATATTCAAAAAGCTATTTTACAAATGAGTGGTTATCAAAACTTTAGGTACATCCCTCGAAATGAATGTCACATTAAATATATGCATTAGAGCTCCAGAGATAATTGGTGCTGCACTAACCAATAAGCCAGCAAAGAATCATGGACCCCTCCATTTCAGTGAACAGACAAAGCAAAAACCTTTGGCTCTTAACATCCGTGTTCCTGCATAATTCTAACATTTAATCTTCTGTCATTTGGGGTAAGTGTAGTATTTTCTCTCCATAAAGATCACCTGCTGCAATAAAACGGCAATTAAAAGCATCAGCAACTTGCATTTTCACTAGTACAGGTACACAGCCCAACACTACCTGTTGTGTCAGAGTGGTGGCGGCACGGTTCTTCACGGTTTTTACTGTTTTCTAGAATTTGGAAGGACCTACAGTACCGTTAGATGTCTCAAAGGCTTGCCTCACACCACATTTGCAAAACATTCTCGAGCCAATGTCTTCAGGTAGCTGAAAACAATATTACTAGAACCAAGGGTGTAGCTTTGTTTTCGCAATCGTTGGGGACACTTTCAGCCATCCTATCAATACCTCCCCTGTCGCTAAAAGCATATACTCATATACCCGTAGTTATCGGGCAGAAGTAAAAAAAACAAAAAAAACAGATTTATGTTTATTCAGTGTGTAGTCACAGTAACATTCTGGCTTTTGTGTCATGCAATTAACAAAAAGTCCATCTAATCTAACACCAGCGTGCTTCTACCTAAGTGACTGTTAAACTGTATTAATCACTAGTTTAACCCCACATGTGACCCGGTTTCTCTACCTCTTCCTACGTACAGTACTGCTGCTTTAAACAGCTGGAACTTCAATTGGCTAATAAATGCTGAAGTGATGCGTGCTGTTTAGAGCTGAAGTACAAGACTGCTTCATTTGTAAATGACATGCCTTTTCTTTACGAATTATCAACGTGTGTGTAGACTACCTACACCTAAAGAGACCGGTAAGGTACTACTGTAACTAGTCCAGAGTGGTTAGGAGTGGGAAGGATAGTACTGCGTTAAGTGGCTGAAGTGAGTATAAGCAGGTTACGAGTCAATGCAAACTGATGGACGGACCGGCGAGCAAGTTTAATAGGGAATATGTCAGTCATTCTGATAAACACTGTAGTAAAAAAAGTATGTGAAACATAAACTTACAACATTAACTACAGATGTTTACTCGTCGTTTTTGTTTGTTTTTATGGTGGTAGTAGTACAGTAAAAATCATTCTCGGCGTGTCTGTTGTCGCCGTAGTCCATCAGTTGCACAGCGGGAAGGCGGAAGGAGAAGTAGTTCCTATTGTTATCCAAGTTTCAAGTTTGTTCATCAAAATACCGAATAACACAGCGTCATTCTGCCCAGTTAAATTCTTGTTACATGGCACCCGACATCTACGTAGTAAGAATTAAGAATTAAAATATATTGCAAAACAATAAAGCGACAATATACATTACACTGTAAAACTTGCAGCAATATAAAAAGAATACTGTAAACTAGCAGCAAATGGATAGTAGTAGCTAGCTATTACCCACCGAATGGGTAGTAGTATATCCTAAACAACTATTAGCCACATTTGATTTTATACTTTTCAGCATGTTATAGGCTGCACGTACATTAAGTTATATTAAAAATATTAAATGCACTGGTCAAGGAAAACACCATCGATATTTTATGTGAAGATCGATTCTTATAAATGAAACGTCAGGATCAAATTGTTTAGTATTGATCCGCCCATCCCTGGTGGGTCCTAGTCCCTACCGTACGACCCTAACGTATACGCCCAGGACTACAACCCGCTACGTTGGGGTGCACAACCAAGTACAAAGTAGCCTACAAACGAAGTATTTGATGCCCTGCTTAATTCGCAGTTTGCCATGACTTGATTAAGATTTTGTGCGCATGGGTTTAGCAAAAGTCGCCATGAAATCGCCTACAAGTGGTCAGGGATTATTATTGGAGAAGTTATTTCTCTATCTTCATAGTAAAATTACCTTGGCTTTATTTGGTCCATTTTACATTAGGTTTAGGCTATATGAACGGATCCTAGCGCGGAAGAGTAGACATCTAGAACACCCATCTGAATAAAAACAAACAACATGTTACTTATTTTTATTAATGTCTTGTACAACAAAATTACTTAACTAGAATTTCCTTTTCGGATCCACTCCTGTAAACGTAAGTTGTTTGACGACATGTGAGTGTAGAAGGCGGGAGTAGGGCCATCACACGTAGTACAAGAGCAATTTCATGCACGGTCACGCTTGACTCTTCGTTTTGATTACCTCTGAACTTTTGAAAAAGAGGCCTGAGTGGACGAAGGAGAAAGGACGGGAGGCGAGGGAACTTATTTGAGAAACCCCCTTTGTTTTGCCCTATACATCAGAGCCACCGTGTGGACAATTCTGGATTAGTTTAGTCCAAAGCTGTTCTTCCCTCCCTGCAACAAGTTGATGCAGATCGTTGTTTTGATTCATCCATTGGAGCAAAATTAATAAGACTAACGCTTTCATAAGTCATTAGTGGCCTTTGAGAGAGTACATCCTAGTTGCGGACTGAAGCCTGAAGCTTGAAGGCTTGGCTTTCGTGCATTTGGTACCACGACGGCCGGGTGCACTTCTGCACTGAAACCTCTAGAGAAGAAAAAATGATGCGTTAGTGCAGGATCATACGTGATCTATGCCAGATATCATATGACCCCCCAGTGAGGCTGAAAAGGCAATGGGAAGACAAGGAAGTTGAATCAAGTCAACGAATCAAGTGGCAGAAGTATGAAATCATTGTGGATGTTAGCAAGGCTACAACTGCACCGGGCTGCATATATCTCGACATAACGCATTTGGATACGACATGGCAGCTAGACAGTCCAAGATATTTTGTTATTTTTTTAAATGTATTGATTAAAAATACAGCATTGGCCGTATACATGCTGTTTTGAAATCCATGCAATTATTTAATCTTTCACATTACTTAAACTTTCATCAGTAGGATTATTGAGATATTATTCGTAACTGTAGCCAATAACACTTGCGCACCTTTCTGGAAATGTTTTTGGATGGGGGGAAACGTGTCGCCGGAATTAAGTAAAAATGGACATTTCGAATAGTTTGCGATGGTAAACGGGGAATGTGCAACGACCATGCATCGAATTCTGCAGAGGAGAAAAGTACGCAAACTTCGCTTTGTGTGGGCATTTATGGCCATGGTGGCTCTGTCGCTCGCCGCCTGCAGCGCAGTTTTTACGGCGTGGACCTGGAGACAGACGCGGGACCTGTCCCAGTCATTTAAAACCCTGCAAGACCGGTTGGATGAAGTAAGTAACCGTGATATGTAACAGTGTAAGCATTTTACGAATGTACTTTGCACACATCGTTTTGGGGGGCTGCTGAAGTGACTGTTACGCAATTTCTTTGTGTCACTTGCGTCTGGTGTTTACGGGAACCCTCGTGGGGTGGTATTTAAAACGCAAAGCCAAATCAATCATACTTCCCTTCCCCGGTCTTTGTGTTTATAAATTATAGACAAATAGAGGGCCGATTCTGTGCGGTCCTGCTGATTCTGCGTATTTTAACAGGCAGTTTTATTGCTTACCAATAAGTGCGCTCAAGCCATGGAGTGAGTGCTTTGCGTCTGCAGTCTCTCTGCCAAGTTGAATCCTTCTACTGCCAGTTGTGTTCCAATTTTAGACCAATTTACTGGAATCCCTTGACTTTTTGGCTCGAGAGCGCATTATAGCAAACTGACTTTGCCCTGAAGCAGTGAGCTGCGTAAAACATTATTGTGGCTAAGCGATTTGCAACATGTAAAGCCCACTTACTGCAGGCTACCAGAATTCTGCAGTTCGAAAGGAATAGGAAACAATGCTTGCTGAGGCATGACTTGTAATACACCTGTATTTCATTTTATCACTGCTCTAGCCTTTTAATATGAGTCGTTATTATTTTAATTCATTTCAAATGAGATAGCTTACCTGTGCATTTATACCGTGGTGTATGGTGGGTTTCACAGTATCAGTGGCCTACTGTCAACCCACCTGTCAACCGTTTTTGCTAGCAGCTGATATTTCAACTCTCCAATCACCAGTAGATGCTGTCTCCAGTTTGGGCAGATTTGCTAATAGCAAGCTGACCCCCCCCCATCCTTCTCGCTATGACAAACAATAGACCCCTTTGACATATATTGGGTAGTCCCACAACTTCATAAAATAAGAGTTTTAATAATGCTTGGCTTGCCAAATTTCAGGACTAGATGGCTGTCTCCAGTTTGGGCAGATTTGCTAATAGCAAGCTGAACCCCCCCCCTTCATCCTACTCGCTATGACAAACAATAGACCCCTTTGACATATATTGGGTATTCCCACAGCTTCATAAAATAAGAGTTTTAATAATGTTTGGCTTGCCAAATATCAGGACTGTTTTTTTATTCTTCTCGCTTCTCTGCCTCGACGGGGGGGGGGGGTTAAGAAATGTCAGGAATGTAGGGCACTAAAAACATGCAAAAGGTGTCGCAACCAGTTTAGGAGGAAGTGGTTGACCTATTATAAGCATTGGCATTGCAGCGGGATGCTGTCAGATACTGGAATTCTGTTTGTTTATGCGGTTTTGCTAGAATCTTCTGTTTGTGTAAATTTGCAACAGGAGCCAATTTGACAACCGTCATAATAACCCAGTGGTCTTTCTGGCGGTTCTCGTCCTTTCTCCTTTTCACTCTCTCGTTTTCTCACTTTGGTCTGTGTCTCTCTCTCCTCCCTCCTTCCCTCTCTGCAACAGGTGAATACTCAGCGCAAGGCAATTGTCCAACTACTCATGGAGAAGAGAGAGTTGCTGGTGGGCCAAAGGGTGAAGAGAGATGGTAAATGTGTGTGCGTGTGTGTGTCTGTGTGTGTGGGACTGAGTCAGTGCGCATACGGGTAATAAAGGATCCAAATAGCAGTTCACTTAAGTATAAGAGCTGAGAGCATCTCTTTCTCTCGTTCCCCATCACCATACATGCAGTACCTAATGAACAACATTCAAGCTGATGAGAGGTCCTTTGGCTGCTGCTCTGGGTTGTTTTCACCAAGCCGGGCTAGCGTTTAACTACAGTGACCAGACCAGGGGAATGTTGGCTCTGCGTTGCACCTTGGTCAGGCCCCATGGGCACCCGCTACCCGCTGCTAAAAGTTGACACAGGAAACAGTAGGCAGCTGGATGACTGATGCACAAATTACAGGTCTGCTCTGAGCCGACAAGAACCCAGAGGAACCGTCTGGCACGAGAAGGAAGACCACGTCGCATGCTTCAGGAGCCTAAAGTGATTTTTCCCCGAAGAGACTGACCGTAGCTATGATCCGCTGTGGAAGATCGAGCAGATTGGCAAGAAATGTTTGTATGATCAACCATTGGATTAGAAATAGACTAGGGTCTCTAAGCCACACACACCTCATACGCCATTTCTGAATAGTAGAAATGCTGAGGATGGCCAACAGTAAATTTGAGTGGAATTCTCCAGGAGTTGTTCGGCTGCTCCAGACTCATGACCTGATGTCCGATCAGTTCAGTTCACAACGAAGGATCCCAGAATCGACCACATGACGAATGCTCTAAATGTGAAACGTTGTTTTTGATTGACAGCCTACTGAAAAAACAGTATCGCTGGAGGCTCACGCATAGAAAATGCTATGGGATCGCCCGTCTGCTAGTCATTTCAGCAGGGGCACCAAGCTTAGCGACCTCCCGGTGTTCAGCATTACCTTCCCTTTTCTACAACATATCTGATCCTACAATGAATAACTACTGTGTGTGTGTGTGTAGCCTTTATCAGTGCCTGAAATCCCTCCCTGCAGGCCTGATACTGGAGCTAAAGCAAACCTCTTGAGGAGAACAAGGCCTGTCTCACCCCCTTCCGTCAGTTTTCAAGATGGATTTTATTTATTGTATTTATTTGAATGGTGGCCATGACTGTTGCTCTTGACTTTTCTCGACAGGGTCTTTATAGCACATTTGGGTAATAGAGCAGCCAAAGACTT
Source organism: Esox masquinongy (assembly GCA_016801175.1). Classification (NCBI taxonomy): domain Eukaryota; kingdom Metazoa; phylum Chordata; class Actinopteri; order Esociformes; family Esocidae; genus Esox; species Esox masquinongy. The sequence continues at coordinate 6,452 of JACXGI010015087.1, forward strand.
CTCTCCTTTTTTCGTCTTTCCCCGCTCTACCCCCCCCCCTTACCGTCTACTCTCTCACTGTGCCTCTCTTTCGTTCCCCTCTGTGTGCCTCCCTCCCTTCATCTCTTTTTCCCTCTCCTCATCTCTCTCCTTCTCTCCTTCTCTGCTCTGGTCTTAGTTGACTGGACCCAGTTGGCACAAAAAGTAGACTGGGGAAAGTAGGCTACACTAGGGCTGGACTCAATCTGGTCTTGTAAGGTATGCAAGTATGGTATTCACATACCAGTGTCAGTTTTTACAATACCGTTTATACAGGTGTTTTGATATGGTACTAAGTAAATGAAAGGTTGACAAAATAGGACCTTTTTGCTAGTTTTATTGAGTGCACAAAAATCTGAATTGAGAAAGACCACTAACTTTGTAACAGTTGTCATTGGTTTATACACTACTCATAAACCATATTTAGAACCTTGTTTTTAGAAACATTGAAAACCGTCAGATACCACCACAAACCAGGAAAATATTGTGATGTGATATTTTGACAATCTAACCTGACCCTAGTCTACTCACCGAAAACACAAGGTTAAAAAAAGATATAGTAGCAAAGCAGCAGGAGATGCAGAGAGAGAAACTCCTCCGTCTACTAGAGACGTTTAGGTTTTGAGGTGGCGGATAAACGACTGTGAATGCGTACATTATGGTTGCTGTGACAAGCACGCAGGCACACGCACACTCCACATGCATGCACCACACGCACCACAGCTGCGACCAATGACTTTATTTCTAGGAACTTGGAACTGGTCTTTCATATTAACTCAAGTCGGTTCTTCTTCTTCCTCCCTCGGCAAGCGGGACCTGTGAAAGGGAAGGGCGGAAATGGAAGGAAAGTGGCTTCTCAGTTTGAGAGTAAGTGACTTGGCAGATCATTGTCGTAGGTTGAGTGCAAAATGGCATCCTATTCCTTAGGTATTGCAGTACTTTATACCAGTGCACGGTTTTGGGAATAGGGCACCATTTTGGACCCATGCACGGTGTAATAACGTAGCATCTGTTGAAGTGGTTTCAATTACAGTTATAAAATCCTAATTGCCCCTTCCTCTCTCTCTTTCCGCTAGTAACCAAGGAGTCCTTTCAGAAAGGTAAGGTTTATTAACGTGGATGATGACAATTGGGAGGGTGCACATGGAGATGGAGGAATTCAGATGTGACATCATCATTTTAGTCCCAGAGGTTTTATAACTGTGGCAAGCAGCATGACAGAAAATCAGCCCAATCTACTTTTTTGTTTCTTCAAATTGCCGCCGTTATTGCTCTAGAGTTGGGATCGTCACTCCTAATTCCATTACAAAAAAAGTAGCATAGTGCAATGTGATGTACAGCGGACATAGCAAATGAGGCATCTGTAGTAAGGACGTGGGGGCTGCCATCTGTACTGCTCCTTCACAGCATAGATTTTGGAAGATCTTTGTCCCTCATGATAGTGATACTAACTGTCAACACATCAACCCTATGCAGACAAATCTATAGGATAAAGAAAAGACCATAATATGTTGTATTTAGGTTCCAGCCCCTCACTACTTTACATGTACATGCGTGTGTCTTTCAGTGGGATCCGACGGTTTGATAAAAGGATGGACAGATTCAGACCAGTTGAATATGAGCAAGGCGGTGAAGTACAACGTAGACCGAGGCACCTTCACAGTGGAGAAAACTGGAGTATACTTCCTCTACTGTCAGGTGAGCATCTGGGAGTTGTAGTCCCGTGTCTACCTGACATGCAAAACTACATCTGTCAAAAAAGCACAGGATTAATCAAACCCTAGTTGAATAGATTTCTTCCTTTTCCTTTGATGTTCTCTATCTCTCACCCTACATCTCTCTGTCTGCCAGGTGTTGTTCAATGAAAACCAGACGCAGGTGGTGAAGCTGGATGTGGTGGTGTTGAAGGGGGGCCAGCAGCTACCCAAGCTGCAGTGCAGGGAGGGTTACGGGACCACACCGGCAGCCGGATCCCACCAATTCCACTTCCTGAAACCCTGCCAGGTGTCTGGCCTGCTGCGGCTGGAGAAAGGGGCGGAGATACAGGCCGTAACAGGCGAATTCTACAGCATTAACACCAATGGAAAGCACTACTTCGGTCTCTTTAAGGTCAACTGAACTGCCGGCAAGGATGGAAATGTTCTAAGGAAGTAGGGAAACTTCCTGAAAGGAAAAGCTTTGTCTTACACCGAACTGCATTAAAGAGACACGCCCGTGTGACATTTACAGATTCATTTTTTTTTATTGTGAAATCTGAACCAACGATCTGGATCGTTTGAAGAACTGTGGCTCATGTTACCTGCAAACACTCTGTACAACACCTTTTTTATAGACAGAAATGGAAGGAAGACTATATTATGCACTAGACTTGACTAACTAGAGTTGCTGTTTCTGCTTTAAGTGAACCCTCATGGAATTGTTCTCTGGATCAATCGATGGCGCTCCTTTGGAGTGAAATTAGTCTGCCTGACTCGGCCTGAGAACAGCTGGGAACTGACCCATGGTGCACCTCTGAAGAGCTAGGCTGGACCACTGGTGGGCTACTGAATAAGGATTCTGGGTAATGAGAAGAAAATGAACCATATGCTATGCAATCCTTGCCTATATTATCTCAGCAGTTGGATTTGAGCCTTGAATGAATATGACTGTTTTTCACACGTTAACTTTATATATAAAAATCATTAGATTCTAGCTAGGTTTCCATCCAATTGGCGAAAGATTTTAACACAAATGTTCTGAACTCTTCATGAAGAAAATATGCAAATGTTGCACCAGTGCAGTTAAGCGGCGCGTGATGACAGTGCAGATAAATAGGTACTTTATTTTCATGGACCGAATAAAAATCTAAAGTTTAATGTGTTTCTCAAAGGATTTTCCATTATACCGATAGTTATGTAAGAAAAAAAAAGGTTAGGTAGCCTTGATTTGCACTTTAGCTAACAGCTTCACATAAAGTGTGGGTCAGCTTGCCTACTGTCCATGAGGTATTTTGTCAAACAGCAGACCATCATTATCCTATCACCAGAGTAGTATTCCTTTACTTTTATTGGAAAGGAGCATGATAGCAACTCCGTTTTTACACGCTGAAGATACGGAACATATTAAATCATAGCCTAATAAACTGCATGGGTTCCTGAGAGGAAAAGAGGCCCACACGACATACCACTGTGGGACTTCTGGTTTACTTTCATATGATGGCTATTCTATTAATATTTTGCACGCAAAACCGTTTCTATCACCATTTCTCGCATTACTGATTGTATTGATTTGAAAAGATCCCACCTTATCCTGCGGTTTGATTTCTTAATCCTGCCCCGCTTGCACAAAAACGTTGGATGGAAACCTAGCTCATATGACCTCGCATCTTAGAGACTTCAATACGATGCGTCTTAATCTGTAAAATAAAATAAAAAAACGTCGTTTTCATTTGGAAATATTCTAATATTTTACAATTTTCAGTGTTGGGACGGTATAGGTATAGACACACTAGAACCGAGGTAAACCGAGACTTAACATGTAGCCATGAGCCCTTCAGAGCAGTCTTCCATGAAGTGGGCTTGGACTCCCGGGAAGTGGTGCATCGGCTCAGGTATATTCCCTGTGTCACTGCATTAAATCCTGGGCTGGATTTGAAGGTATGTGTTAATCTGGAGATTCACCTTGTAACCCCATGAGGTTTCCTCTCATTCCCAGCACTCCTACATCCCACCTGCAGCCTGATGTTATAGAACAGATTAGATTAGATTCAACTTTATTGTCATTGAACGGTACCGGTACAGTACAACAAAATGCAGTAGGCTGCCGTGTGTTTCTAGCAGGTGGTCTTACTCCAGTTGATAAGTAGTAAAGGGCACCTCGTTGACTTCTCAGCAATGTACGCGCACCAAATGGCAAACGTCATGTCATACAAGTCCCAGCTCACCACAGACCTCATTCCTTCTCATTAGATCACAAGGGGAAAATGTAGTATTGCAGTATTTCCTGTTTGATTTCCTAATGCTTCCCGCTTCCCTTTTGTCTTAACCTCACTTTACCCCTTTTGCACCTCACATTCCCCATTTCAGAACGCACTCAGCTCTCCAACTGTCAGAACTTGAACCGAATCGCTGAAAGCTCTTGAGGAAAAACACGCCTGGAACAAACACGCACACGCACACACTCGTGAGGACTTTTTGGGGACAAAATGGATTCCCATTCAAAATGCTATTTTCTGCGGCTTGGCGTGGCCTGGCGTTGTGAGCCCAGTTGCACGCCTGTGTCCTGCTGCAGCATGGCTCCCAGTCTGTCCCATTCCACTGCCTTCTCAGCAAAAACCTTCCCAGATTAAAAAAAAAAATAAGCCAGAAAATGTTTTTTGAAAACTTCTTTTGTCCTCACTTATTTTCCGAGGCTCACTGTTCTTGCGAGGACTACGCGTACACACGCCCACACACTTCCCTCCCCTGAATTCCTATTTTTCGAAATGTCAAAGTTTATTGCCGCCTTATAAACCCTGTCTCTGTCATGCCAGTCTGGCGCCTTAAAGGGATGTTATGTGTACATGTTTGCGAAATTGTCTGAAATGCTGCTTGTACTATGCTCACTTCCTATAAAGTTGTAAACCTTTTTAAAACCTTTTCCCTTTAAATTTCTCTGTAGAGTTTTCTTTTGAGTCCGGGGATTAATACTGTACTATATGGCAGTATGACAGAAAGTTATTAGTATTCCCTTCTATCTTTCTCCAGCTTCCCTCAATGACATCACGATATTGCAGAATAGAATGCGTGGAACACTCTGCCATTCTAGTTCTTTAATCATGAAACACTGTCAGCTGGTGTTTCCACCAGTGATTCATACATGAGTTAATATAGTCAGGCTAGGATAACCCCATCTATAGGCTGGAGGAAAGACTCATTCACAAATCACCTGCAACACATTACATCCTGAAGCAGGGTCACTATCCCAGTGTCCTGTGGCATTGTAGATTGGATAGTATGTTGTTCAGCTGATGTCAATACAAACCAAAGATAGTCATTGTGTGTGCGTGTGCGCGCGTGTGTGTCTAATGTAAATAGAAAATATTCATCCCATGCCCACACACTTTTAATTCTGAGCAGTGAAAGTGTCACCCTGGTTAAAGCTGTAGGTTTGTTTATATAGTACCCCAGACTAATCTGTGAGTTAATTTGAAAACTGACAACAGGGCTCCTGTGTAAATACCGCAATCCAGACTTAAGTGAAATTAATCCTCACGTTTGCTTTTTAAGCATCCATTCACAAACCAAATGTTTTTTTTTAATGTCATTTGATTTTATTACAAACAAAACCCCAAATAAAAGACAAAGAGATGCATTATTATTATTATTGACATGTTTCACTGCCACTCATTGTTTCATCGATCGGAACCACCACGACATACATAGTGACACAAGATATCAAGAAATTAAAAACAAAACACAAAATCTGAAAAAAGAACAAGATAAGAGAGAAGTGCTGGATTTGACTGTATACATTTTAGTTAAGGGGTTGCCAAATATAATCGGCGAAATGTAGTTTAGACTCTACACTTGGAACACCAGTGTGGAGTATCTGGGGTATTAGGGAAATAAATTAACTTTTTTTACTTTAATTATTTGAAATTATTATTTGAAATAATTAAAGGGAACTGAAACTGGACTATTTCAACTAGCACGTAAAGAGTCAACATCTGATTAATTCAGACTTATTTCAGACGTAACTTCCTCTACAGTTATTTCAGCGATGTTATGTTTAAGGCGTATTCATGGATGCGGTATATAAAATGATTCTACTAACGGCCTCGATTCCACTATAACAGCCTGTTGAATTTCCAGAGAATATGTACTTAAACTGGTGTTGTTGAAATAGTAGCCTAAGTACTCTGATTCATTTTGTCTTAATGCATTTAGGGTTACATATGTAATCTGTTATATAGGTTATTTGCAAGCCCCAAATCTAGAATGTAAGCAAGATGTTTATGTTTTGTATTATATCCATTTCCGAAGTTCAAAGGTCAACCTCTTCGTTTGGTTTCTCTTGTGATTATAAGATGTCAGATATAAGAAGTGCATTTGTGCACAAAATGTAACATTTTACCGTTTTCTCAATTTCTCATTTGGTAGAAGCTCTTTTTTCAATAGTAACAGCAAAGACAACAGCAACGTGGACGACGACAATAATAATAATCATAGTCGCAGTAAGATAACAAGTAAAAACACAAGAGAACACGAATAAGCCAAGTTTAAATATGCAAAGAATATCACAGAATTCGTAGAAAGAAGTAGAAACTCGAAAAATAAAACAGGAAGAATTGATGGAGAAGGTGAGTAGGAAGGTAGAGGGTGATAGAAGCCAAAGGAGGAGGGTTGAAGAGAGCACTGTATGTATCTTGTCTATGTAAAGTTAACCATTTGGAGGGGGTATTGAAACTATCCATGTGATTGTTGTGAACGAGGCCTAGCCTGAACTGGCACCATAACCTTCCACGCTAAAAACCCAAAGATATAAACTCTATCCAGGTTTATAGCCTTACATACTCGGCGCTTTCCCCAACAACCGGAAGTTACGTTTTTTGGGGGAAATGCAAAGACGGAGTGTGTGACACGATTTCAACTTTCGGACGTTAACAAGGAGACATTACATCTTAACTCCTCCACGTTTACTGTATCGGCAGAGAGGGAAGACCTCCCCCCGAGAATCTTCTTGTCAAGACCATTATATAGGGGATCTGATTTTATACATTAATTTGAGCACAAGACCATCCTCTGGCATACCTGTTATACCTGATTTAGTCCCTGTAACACTGGGTTGGGTTGAACTGACCGAGTCTTCAGAACTCCTACGAGTACCGTAAGGTCCATGTCAAATAGAGGTGGGCTCAGGCTTTCCGGCGAAGTATAGTGCTGTCTCCAACGGGACGTTTGATAAATGGTTTTTCCGAAAGCCTCGGATAAAATAGGGCGCTAAAATAAAACACTGCAGACGCAGCTTGCGTAGCACAACCCTTACCTCCGTGGCACAGCGTAGTGTGATTATTAGCATTGCATGCGCCAGAGGACGAACGGCAGGAATGGTGTTAGAGACCCGAACTGTTGTATCATGCAGCTTCCTGTCACTGAAGGATCAAGGATCGGGTTCTGTAGCGGTTGTCTGTTTTTAGACATCCCGGGTCGACTGTGAGCGGTGCGATGGCTAAGTGGTCGGGCTTACAGAACGCTCGTGTTCTGGAGCCGAGTCCTTCTATGACTAGCGCTGCTTGTGAGGAGTATTGGTTGGTTTGAGGCAGACAATGAGAGATCGAGCAGGTAAGGGTGTGTATGTGACAGCATGGACCACAAGTGTGTGTATATATGTGTGTGTCTGTATTTTAGTGTGTATGCGCGCGGGGGGGGGGGGGGGTCGTTTTAACATGGGCTGTCAGTCTGCAGAGAGTGTGTGTATATGTCCACCTGTTTGTGTGTGACTGTGTGTGTGGTCAGTAAGTGGTGTAGTTTAGTCGTCGATACAGATGACCTCCCCACATCGCTGGTCCCTCCTGCTCAGGAGAAGCTCGGCCTCTCTCTCTTTCTTCACGGACATGGGAGGCCCGTTCAACACTATATTGGAAAGAAACCAAGAGACAGTTACACACGCACCCACACAAACATAAACAACTACACGTCTCTCTGAACATTATGGGCTTAGTGTAAAATCCCAAACATACGAACACACACTCATAAAAACCTGTAGTTTGATCTTGCCTTTCAGCTTTGATCTTTTCTCCATTGTATGATTAACAGAGGTCATTAAGTTGTTGTTTTGAACAAAATAACTGCTCTCCTGCAGAATGACTCTCCATCACTCTCTTAATCATTACCCTCCATTAGGCATGTGGGGAAGGAGAATAATAAACACACACTGTATAAATGATACACACTTTATAGATTGATACACACTGACTACCAAGGCCTTATGATAACCTTTTTAATGAGCGAGCTGCATATACATTCAGAATATCATATACTGCACTGTATGTTAAGGTAACAAGAATCATACAAAATCCAACAGCGTACAGTCAATGTTCAATGGGGGGTCTGCTTTAGGAGGAGGGGCTGGCATTCAAACACTTGCACCCCCACCCCCCACACACACACACACACACACGTACACACAGACACATACACACACCCTTCTAGCATCTCAGTGGTAGAACTAGTCTTACAAGGCACAAGGAAGCGCAGTCGTTAAGCCTCTGCCTTGCCAAGTATTAGAGGTTCTCACACTACGTTGACATTAGATTGGAGAACGGAAATATCTATGATACAGGCTGTAGTTCGCTGTCGTGTCTATGGCTGCTTCTATTGTCGCTCTTCGCTCACTACTTGTTATTAGTCTACACAGGAAGTCTACATTGAGATACATGTTTTTTCCTCGCTTGTCATGACCTTCAACTGCCCTAAATGTACGAACACGCAGCATCTAGTCTGCCCAGAGCGGAGGGGGCCCCGTCCTGGGAGACACAGTGTTGTAACATGCTCCTCTGGGTAAGGGCCTGTCCACAACAAGACCCCCCAACTCCAGACATGCAGGAAGAACTGATGAGGTCTTCTGGGGCGGTTGCACTACGCTCAAAGTTAACTCACGTGAAGTTATCCAGGAGTAACCCACGGGAAGTTATCCAAGAGTAACCCACGGGAAGTTATCCAGAGCACTGCGGCCCACCTGGTGTCCGACCTTCCCAAGTTCTCTCACATCACCCCGCTTGTCTGCGCATGCCAATCGCTTTCATTTGAAGTTCACATCCACCACAGGAACTTTCCCTCCCTAATTCCAAGTGAAAGCTCCAACCCCCGCAATCCTACCAGAGCTTTTCGTTCTGCCACCTCTGGCCTCTTGGCTTTCGCGCCTCTAAGAGAGGGCAGCTCCTGGCTCAGCCCAGTCAAAACACTTTGTTGTTATTGCACCCAAATCAGGGAACCAGGTTCCCCTCGAAGCTCGAACAGCAGAGTTCCTGCCCATTTTTTTAACAAAACCATACTTTTTTTCAGATCAGCTAAAACAACTCACCCCGTCTATCTTTAATTATTTCCCTTTGTGCACTTTCTTCCCTTCACCACCGATAGCTGCTTCACTTACTATAACTGGGCTGTGTGGTTGTTCGACCTGATGGAACTCTAACTCTGCATAAGAGTGTCTGTGGAATGACTCAAGTCATTCCACAGACACTACGAGGTCTGGAGCAGAGCTGTGCTAGTGTACTGTGTGACGGTATGATCTGTGGCTGCACGGAGATGGATGGACAGGAGGGGAACATGGAAGCCTTGTGGCGCGCAGCCCAAATGGGGGCCACTGAAAGGAAAGAGAGGTGGAGGGACTTCAGTTACTGCTGGTTGACTGTGTGTGTCAGAGTCCAAATCTGATTACCAGCAATAAAATAAAGCTGGAAAGTTATGCGTGTGAGTGTGTTGTGTGTGTGTGAGAGTGTGTGTGTTGGGGCGTTGGTGGCGCAGAAAGTTAGCAAGAGAAATGTGAAGAAAGAGAAATAGACAGATAAGGAGATGAGAGATGTGAAAAACGAGAGGCTAAAAGAGAAAAAAATAAGGCGAACGAGCGAGCACAAGACAATGTGAGTAGGAGGAATGTTCTGGACCACTGGGACTGTTTAAAGGATTCCTTCAGATGTCTCATATCATTTACAGTGCTACACTCTCAATGGAAACCCATCCAAGCATATCTCTCCCCCTCTCCTTTCCTCTCTCTCCCTTCATCCCCCCTTCCCTCCCCCTCTCAGGACCGTAGTGTAATTCCTACTTCATTCTGTTCTATCTGTTTGCTTTGTTCAAGCAGCTTTTTTTGTGGCCTATCAGAGAGACGGAGAGACAGAGAGAGCGAGAGAGTGTTTCGTCCTGGCAGTTGTTCCCTCCTGAGCCTCCCTGTCTAAACAGCCAATGCGGTAGTGCAATCTATCATTCACCTCAGTCACATTTAAAGCAGGAAGTGAGAAGACCTGGCAACCATAATGAGAGCAGGCAGAAAAGGTTTTGGAGTTCATAAGCTGGCACAGAACCAGAGAATGCTTGAAGATACAGACCTGCAGCTTTATGTAGGCTAACATTCAATACCCACAGTGCCACTGCCAGTGATGTGTGATGCAAGTATTTATTTTCCTGTGTGTGCATGCGTATGCGTGTGTGTCTGTGTGTGTCCATGCATTGGCATGTGGGCGTGTGCATTCCCACGTTTGTACACCCACATGTTTTTCTCGTGCACGGCCCGCGCTTGCACATGTGAACGGGCTTGTCCTAACGATTTCACTTCCCGTTCTTGCGGATCCAACCTAATCTCTGAGTAGTGTTGTTCTGTTCAGGAATCTGGGTGGACAAGTCCAGCCATGCTTTGTGCTTTGAGGTACCGGAAATGCTAGCCGTGCACATTTCCTACACACACCCTCCTCAACACTAGACCCCCCACATCCCAGACCAGAACCTCCATTGGTTTCGTCCTTACATCTATCAAAATAAAGGGAGCCCTAAAGTAAGTGTCATTGGCCAATACAGTATAAAGAATACAAAGCCCCACACCAAGCTCTCTTCCCATAGGTCTCTGCCGTCTCAAAGTCTCCTGTTGATTGGTTCATTGCGACGATGACAGACACATGAAAACACAAAATCGTTCTTGTTTCCTACATCGGTACTGCTTCACGGTTTCTGCAGAGGGGTTAAAGGGCAAGGGGAGAGTGAGGGTGTTATACTCAAAAGTAGTTTTTTTCTGTCCCTTTGTTTATCTCATGCTCCTTTTTCTTAGTCGGAATGAGGAAATCCGGGGTGATCCACTTTGGCCTGCATTGGCCTGACTTCGCCCTGTGTTGGTGTCTCCAGGGAGAGACCGGTCTTAGTAGAGGTCGATAACGCTGAGCTGGTCTCCTGTGTTGTTGAGTGTGTGTGTGGCTGTGAGTAAGAGAGTGAGTGGGGGATGGGGGAGCTGTGCTGGATTCAGAGAGGGATTCTGGAGGAATGAAGGAGTACGAGGTCGGAGAGAGGCGACAGACTTGCTCCCTCAGCCGTTGGATAAAAAATGATTCCTGAGGGAAAAACGGTCCAAACGGGAGAAAGAAGGGGGAGAAACGGCCAGTTGATTTGTCTGATAAGGGGAAGGAGGAATGAAAAAGGACAAATCTCCCCTTTTTTGCATTTTTCTCTGGTTCAGCTGCTCATACCTACATTCTTGAAACCCTTCTCTGCTGATTACATTAACATACTCTCCTTTTTCCCCCCATTCTCTTTTTCGCTCTGCCAACACTTCTCCCCCAAGAGTCAGAGGTTTGGGCCTCTTTCCTTCTTTCCTCCCCCATTTTCTCCCTCATTTTTTTTGTTGGCCAGACAGTTCACCCTCTCTCACTTTCTACCATCCATGTTTTACTTCAAAGAAGAGGCTTTTGCATTCCCTCTAGCCATCCGTCTCTCTTCCTCCCTTTACTTCAATGCCTCGTCTCCACTCTCCCCCCCCCCCCCCCCCCCC
>JACXGI010015088.1:0-17947 GCA_016801175.1 Esox masquinongy
AGGAACCAGGCCGGACCCTCACAGAGATCGTGGATGACATCAACGGACCAGGAACAATCCCAGTCTCGGCTGAGACTGACAACCAGACCCCAGCAGAAGGGGCAGAATAATCCCCTGGTCTGGAAGACCTCAGGGTAGTCCACCCCTGAGGAAAAAAAAAAAAAAGGACGTCCGGCGGAACGAGAATTAAGACACAACTGAAAGAGACACTGCGACATTAAAGCTACTGTAACCCATCCTGTTGGTAACTGACCCTGGACTCCAGTTTCTGGAGCTGCTTCTTGCCTCCCTTCATGGCCAGATTCTCAGCCTCATCCAGACGGTGCTGCAGGTCCTTGACTGTGACCTCCAGGTTCTTCTTCATCCTCTCCAGGTGAGAGCTGGTGTCCTGCTCCTTCTTCAGCTCCTCAGCCATCATGGCAGCCTAAAATAGTGGTTTGTTTATATATATATTGACAACTAACTCGTTTCTGTTGTGATTGCCCAGCTGCCAATGAATATTGGGCTGAATCAAGTTGATGTAATTGAATAAATCATGGGAACTCACATCAGTGATGGCCTTCTTGGCCTTCTCTTCTGCATTCCTGGCTTCCCGGACAGAGTCATCCACCTCTCCCTGCACCCGCACTAAGTCATTCTCAAGCATATTCTTGGTGTTTATAAGGCTGGTGTTCTGGAGAAGGAAAAAATAGGATTGGTTTGAATGCAAAAGAACTTGCAAGTCACAAAGCAGAAATGATAGAAATCTATTCAAGGTGTGTGTAAACGGCATGTTTGGTTGTGTTTAATTAGAACTTGTTTTTGACCCATACCTGTGAGTGGAACAGACCAACGCGTTCACTGGCATCAACCAGCTCAGCCTCAGGCACTTTGCGACTCCTCTCTGTCTGTTCCAGAGCATCTCTCAACTCCTCAAGTTTCAGCCACCATCAGACTGTTTCTGCGCTCCACCATGGCTACCTGCTCCTTCATGTCCTCTGAGCCACGGAGGGCATCATCAAGGTACAACTGAGCATCCTGGATTTCACAAGGACATGGTTTCATTAAAACTTGTGAAAGTAGTGGTCATAGAATTGGTGATAGACATATTGGTAATAATTTACCCAATATTCATACCTTTCTACAGAACATTAATCCTCTCTCTTTTCAATGTGTCTATTCTATTCTGTTATACAGATTGACAAACAAAACCCTACCCATGTTCAGTATTTTTGTGCTTGATGTCCCAGTCCCTTTACCTTGAGCTGTCCCTGCACATTCCTCTGCTGTTTCTGGGCCTCTGCCGCCTGCCTGTTGGCATGGCTCATCTGGATCTCCATCTTGTTCAGGTCTCCCTCCATCTTCTTCTTCACCCTCAGGGTGTCATTCCCGCTTCTGACCTCAGCATCCAGGGTACTCTGCATGGAGTCAATCACCCTTTGGCTGTCCCTCTTAATCTGTTCCATCTCCTCGTCCTTCTCCGCCAACGTCCTGTCCACCTCACTCTTGACCTGGTTCAGCTCCAGTTGTACACGCAGAATCTTGGATTCCTCGTGCTCCAGTGTGCCCTGGGAAAAGCAAGGCAGTCAGATTAATCATATTAAATGTTTTTATGTTAAAACCAATGTAGACCTTGGCTAGCATGACACTGACTTTCCCATTTTTACCTCAGCTTCCTCCAGAGTGGTCTGGATCTCAGATTTTTCTGTCTCCACAGTTTTCTTGGCCTTCTCCAGCTCATGGATGCTCTTTCCAGTCTCTCCGATTTGCTCAGTCAGGTCAGAGATCTCTGTACACACAAACACAGGACCAGTTTAGATGTGGGAAAATATTACCAATGCACTGGAGTGATATTTAATTACTGTATATTAGTTAGTTTATATAACAGTTTAAAGCCACCCTGACAAAACACTTTAATTGTGTTTTTCGAAGGAATGCCAATTCGAAGTTATATGAACATAAAACATAGTCATAGGAACTTAATATAAAGGTGCCATAATAATTTTGATCGTTACAGTTCCCTCATATGAAATAACACTAGTCTAATATAAGTCAAGTACTCACTTTGCAAGTTCATGTTCTCTCTATTCAGAGTTTCCAGCTGATCCAAAGCCTCCTCATAGGAGTTCTTCATCTTAAATAGTTCAGTGCTGACAGAGCGAGCTTCCTTCTGAGCAACTTCCAACTCAGCTTGGCCCTCCTCATATTTCTACTTCCACTCTGCCAGAACCTAGGGATATCCATACATTTTAAATCAGAAATATACTATTTTACAAAAATTAATGATCATACTTCAAACTGATAATATCACTCTAAGGCACAATTTCATAATTTTCACCTTGTCAAAGTTCCTCTGCTTCTTATCAAGGTTGGCAGCCATTGCGTTGGCTCTCTCCACATCAATCATGAGGTCCTCCACCTCTCCCTGCAGTCTCTGCTTGGTCTTCTCCAGGGAGGCGCACTTGGAGTTAACAGCCTCAATAGTCTCCTCAGTGTCCTGTAGACGCTGGGCCAGCTTCTTCCTGTTAGATGGTTGGTTTTATAATGCAAAACAAGTTACAACACATATTCCCACAACACTTCTCAAAGCCCTGTACCACCCTAACCATTCACACTATATTTGTGTTCCTGCAGTTCTGTGTGACTCACTTGGCCTCTTCCAACTCTTCTGTGCGCTGGATGGCATCAGTTTCATACTTAGTCCTCCACTGAGCCACTTCACTGTTGGCCTTGGATATTCCTCCACTTGCTGGGTGAAGTCCTGTTTGCCTCTGGTCAGCAGAGAAACCAGGGCTTCTTTCTCCTCCAGTTGGCGGCTTAATTCACTTGCAGGGATAGAGGACCATCTTGTTAAAGATGATTGCTGTACATGTTTTTCATTATATATAAGCTGATTTAGTAGCATATCTCAGTTTTACAAAGAGATATGACTGTTTTCACCACCTCAAAGACATCTCTTCATTTATTCTACAAAGGTACGTGAGCTTGAGACTGAGGTGGACGCTGAGCAGAGAAGAGGTATGAGCAAGTATGAACGCAGAGTCGAAGAGTTGACTTACCAGGTAAGGCAAATGCTTTCTTTACACTATCACAGACACATTTGTGTATGAAAGTGTGGGGCATTGATTATTCCTCAGCACTGATTTTTCAGCTGCAGCTGAAAGTGAAGGCCTACAAGGGGCAGGCTGAGGAAGCGGTGAGTTTTAGACTTTTACCAGGTCTAGAAGACATTGCAAAATGTTGTTTGTCAATAGATGTTATTTGCTTAAGAAATTCAGTATATTTGATAATTTAATAAAAAGATTTACCCTACGTTTCACACTTCTATGAAACTTTGTATGTTATGCTCTCCTATTTTAATCACCCAGGAGGAAGCTGCCAACCAGCATATGTCTAAATTCAGAAAGGTGCAACATGAGCTGGAGGAGGCTGAGGAGCGTGCTGACATTGCAGAATCTCAAGTCAACAAGCTCAGAACCAAAAGCCGCGATAGTGGAAAGTACAGAGTCGCTGCTAAACTTTAGAAGATATGTTTCAGTTACAGCTCAAAAATCCCTTATCCTTAAAATGATTTGCAGATTTCATGTTCTTTATTAACACTGATAGATAACTGTATAGATTACTGTGTTGTAACCAAGATGGCGCCACAGATGACCGCCCTGGTACGCAATTTTCTGTCTTATTTTATTTGTTAAATCTGTGTTTGTTGCACCAACAGCCAGAACAAATTCCGTGTTTGTAGTGAATCTTACTTGGCAATAAATCTCTTTCTGCTTCTGATATCTTTGTTTCTACAGGCCAAAGAAGCTGCTGAGTAAAGACCAAAAAGCAAGATCTTTAATTCATTTTATTGTGTTGCATAAAATATGATTTTCATGGTGAAATGTTGAGCATTAATTAAACACATGTTGACAACATACATTTCCTTTGTAACTTGTTTTTCAGTTTGTTCATACTATCAACATATTGTACAAGACTTCCAGTGAAATCTTAAATCATTCGATAGTAAAAACAACTTAAACGTAGCAGATAATGGTCCATATCAGGTTTTAGTTGTTGGTGCTGTACATAAACAAATATACACTGATTCACTTCAACAGTTATTTGTTCGTTTACAACTGTCCAAGTTATCCCCCCACATATTAAAACTACAAAAGAGCCAGAAAGGCCCAAACTCAAGATCTTAATATTGATGACTCACAGTGATCAACATAATGTCTGTAGTTGAGACAGTACATAGTGAACCAATTTACACCAACCGACACTTAACTTTGATTATAGAAAACAGCTGTGACACCATTTGTCCCACAATCAAAAAGTTATTTGTGTAATGACAGTGTTATGTTAAACAAACTATGTGATGTGCTTTGAATAACCAAAGGTTTTAGGCTACAGTAGTTAGCTTGTACCTTCCTTGATTGCTAAAGCTAGCAAATCCTAGTAGAAAAATACACTTAGCTAATTTAATATGATCAAAATAACAGCAATAAATAAAATAAAATGGGACAGAATTATGCAACCTACTTCACCTAATTTGCTAAGAAAGCCAGAGTCACTGTTAAGAGTCCGCACTGTTAGCCAAGTAAAGTTAAATCAATCAATCTTTATACATGTAGCACATTCCATACACAGATGCAAAGTATTTCATATAGAAAGTCAATAAAAACTGAAATAATACAAATAAAAAATGCATACTAAAAATGCACATGCATACTACAAGAAGGCAGGGAACATACAGTTAAGGTCTGGAAATAATTGGACATTGACACAAGTTTTGTTATTTTGGCTGTTTACCAAAATATATAAGTTACAGTTAAATAATGAATATGGGCTTGTGCAGTCTCTCAGCTTTAATTTGAGGGTATTCACATCCAAATTGGAGGAAGGGTTTAGGAATTACAGTTCTTTATGTAGCTCCCTCTTTTTCAAGGGACCAAAAGTAATTGGACAATTGGACAGGCTATTTCTTCATCAATGAAGCAGGTGAAAGGTCTGGAGTTGATTCCAGGTGTGGCATTCGCATTTGGAAGCTGTTGCTGTAAATCCACAACATCCGATCAAAGGAGCTCTCAATTCAAGTGAAACAGGCCATTCATAGGCTGCAAAAAAAATCAAATCCATCAGAGAGATAGCAGGAACATTAGGAGTGGCCAAATCAACAGTTTGGTACATTCTGAGAAAAAAAAGAACGCACTGGTGAGCTCTGCAACAAAAAAAGGCCTGGACGTCTACGGAAGACAACAGTGGTGGATGATCATAGGATCCTTTGCATGGTAAATAAAAACCCCTTCACAACATCCAGCCAAGTGAAGAACACTCTCCAGGAGGTAAGCATATCATTATCCAAGTCTACCATAAAGAGAAGACTTCATGAGGGCAAATACAAGGTGGTTTCCACCTTGTTCACTACAAGGTGGAAACCATTCATAAGCCTCAAGAATAGAAAGGCCAGATTAGACTGCGAAAAAACATCTAAAAAAGCCAGCCCAGTTCTGGAACAGCATTCTTTGGACAGATGAAACTAAGATCAACCTGTTCCAGAATGATGGGAAGAAAAAAGTATGGAGAAGGCTTGGAACGGCTCATGATCCGAAGCACACCACATCATCTGTTAAACACAGTGGAGGCAGTGTGATGGCATGGCCATGCATGGCTTCCAATGGCACTGGGCCGGATGAATTCTGAAATGTATATGGATATATTCTCTGCTCAGATTCAGCCAAATTGAGCGAAGTTGATTGGACGGTGCTTCACTTTACATATTTAACTGTAATATTTTGGTAAACAGCCAAAATAACAAAACTTGTCAGTGTCCAATTATTTTCGGATCTAACCGTATATGTTTTATTAGGTGTCTCATGATTTTTAAATGTTTTTCTCACGGGAGTGGAGAGGGGGCAGGGTTTCTCAGGGAAAGGTAGGGGCTGGTCAAGGGGTCTGATTTCTGGGGCTCTTGGGGAAGGGAGTGCGTGTCATATAAGAGGCAAGTTTCCTCTTGGCCAAAGATTGGGTTGAACATAAGCTTTTTAAATTCTATTAGGTTTTTAAATATCTTTGTTTCAAGAAAGTGACTGCCTAACAACAATAATAACAGATCTGGTTTTTAGGGCTCTCAGGGTATGGAGAGGTGATGGGTCTCATGGAGAAGGGGAAGGATTGAGCAGGAAACGGTGTGTGTCTGGTGACTAGGATGGATACCTGTTTTTGTTTGATTACCTAGCTTCTGAAGTGAAGCTGTTTTTTCAAGGATGCATTTCTCAGGGAGGTTGGAGGGGTTTATGAGGTTGCCCTGGATGTTTAGGATGTGTCTGGTATTTAAGCTAAAAATAAGAGGTAGGTTTCCTCTTGGCCAAAGATTGGTTTGAACTTTAGCTTTTTAAATCCTATTAGGTTTTTAAAGATCTTTGTTTCACGAAAGTGACTGCCTAAAAACAATAATAACAGGTCTGGTTTTTGGGGCTCTCATGGAGAAGGGGTGGGATTCAGCAGGAAATGGTGTGTGTCTGGTTACTAGGATGTTTTTGGTTGATTACCCCTCCATCTAAAGTGAATCTGTCTTTTCAAAGAGGTCATTCTTAGGAAGTATATTTTTGAGTAATAAAAATGTGTTTAACAGATGTCTGGTGACTAGGATTTTTGAGAGGGGGTGATCATAAAAGAGTTACCCCTTTTACCTACAGTAGGACTTGCTATGGCGTGAGCTGCGTAAAAGGTTGGGCGGAACAGCAGCCTCCCGTACGAGCCATAACCCCCCGCTTTGTTCGTCTTAAAAATAGGCTGAAGGGATGGCCCTCCGGTTCGCCAAAGTCGAAGCGGCGCATCTCTGGGGCCCCCGGGGCCCGAGATACAAATTTTTGAAAAAAAGAGACAAAATCCGCAGTTCCGGAAAATTCCACCAGGCGGCAGGCAACCATACTGGCCTTATGCCGGAATACTGGGCAAATGTACGCCAACCTTCTTTTCCATTTTAAACCTGACCGCAGGTCCGATCTCGGCCAAAATCGACGAGCTGGGGGTCGATGGCCCCCGTTATTAGGGGAGGGCGTTAAATCCCCAAAATATTCGATCCCCTTCGAGATGGCACAGGAAACGTTTTCCAAACGGCGCAAGATGACAAGGCAGCATTTTTTTCTCCGCTTCCCGCGTACCTACGCGCGTCGACGGTGCGATGACAATCGATGGCGTGAATTTAGCCCTTATAGTCACGGAGATTTGGAACCGGGGACAAATGGTGGTATGTAAAACTAGACATTTTCCAAAGAAGCCACCGATACCGCCACACACCGGGGATCTCCCAGAGTCCGTTGAACCCCGTCTGGGGCCCGTACGCGGGTCCTGTCCAGAGATGCAATGCGATGAACTGGCTGTGTAATACACTGCCACCGGTAATGAAATACACTGCCGCCGACAATGTGGTATACTGCCACCGGCAATGCGGTACACTGCCAACGTACAACTTCCAATGCAGTACACTGCAAACGTACACCATCCAATTGCAATGTATATGAACAGGTTGGAAATACCGCCCAATTGGACAAACCTCTTAGAGACGTGGGAGCTATGTTATCCGAGTATATAACAAGTGGCCCTTCCAATAGGCCCTAAAATTAAGCATATTGAGACCTCTTTTCCTTATAGAATTGGGGAGCAAATTCTACCCATTGATAAACATTGCAATTGGACTGTGTACAGTCAAAGCGTTTATCATTGCCACTGACAGTGTAATACACCGACGCTGGCAATGAAATACACTGCCGCCAGCAATGTAAGACAATGGATATGGACCGTAATGTGTCAATGTAATACCCTGCCGTGGGAGATGTAATACACTGGATTTGGACTGTAGACCTGCTGTGTATTACACTGCCGGCGGCAATGTAGTACACTGGGTCTGGACGGATGACATGCATGTAGTACACTGGGTCGGGACAGATGACATGCAGTGTAATACACAGCCACCGGCAATGTAATACACTGGATATGGACCGTAGGCCTTACAGTGTAATACACTGCTGATGGCAATGTAATACATTGGATGTGGACAGTAGACCTGCTGTGTATTAAATTGCCAACGGCAATGTAATACGCTGGATATGGACAATAGTCTTGCAGTGTAATACAGTGTAACTGGTTATTTAATTCATTGAATCTGGATGTAGACCTGGCCCGATAAACATCCTGTGTAGCAGTGATTTGTAAACGTCAAAATTTGCACTCGGGGGAGTTTGGACCGAAGTGTATGGGTAATCACATTGGGCGTACATTTCGGCAGTAAGGAATGTACATTTGCCCAGTAAATGTCAAAATATGGACTGGGGGAGTATGTACTGAAGTGTATTATGGGTAATCCCATTGGGGGTACAATTGGGAAGTATTACATCTACATTTGCCCAGTAAACGTCAAAATTTGGACTCCGGGGAGTATGTACTGAAGTGTATTATGGATAATCCCGTTGGGTGTACAATTGGGAAGTAGAGCATATACATTTGCCCAGTAAATGTCAAAATTTTCACTCGGGGGAGTTCTGACCTGAGGTGTGTGGGTGATCCCATTGGACTTACAGTGCATTACATTGCCGCCGACAATGTAGAACACTGGTCCTGGACGGTTGACATGCAGTGTAATACACTGCCACCGGCAATGTAATGCACTGGATATGGACTGTAGGCACAGTCTAATACACTCCCAATGGCAATGTAATACATAGGATGTGGACAGTAGACTTGCTGTGTATTAAACTGCCAATGGCAATGTAATACCCTCTATATGGACAGTAGTCTTGCAGTGTAATACAATGTAACCGGTTATTTATTTCACTGTATCTGGAGGTACACCTGGCCTGAAAAACATCCTGTGTAGCAGTGATTTTAGTGTAAATGTCAAAATTTGCACTCGGCGGAGTTTGGACCGAAGTGTATGGGTAATGACATTGGGCGTACATTTCAGCAGTAAGGAATGTACATTTGCCCAGTAAATGTCAAAATTTGGACTGGGGGGATATGCACTGAAGTGCATTATGGGTAATCCCATTGGGGGTACAGTTGGGAAGTATTACATGTACATTTGCCCAGTAAACGTCAAAATTTGGACTCGGGGGAGTATTGAATGATGTGTATTATGGGTAATCCCATTGGGGGTACAGTTGGGAAGTATTACATCTACATTTGCCCAGTAAATGTCAAAATTTGGACTCGGGGGAGTATATACTGAAGTGTATTATGGATAATCCCGTTGGGTGTACAATTGGGAAGTAGAGCATGTACATTTGCCCAGTAAATGTCAAAATTTTCACTCGGGGGAGTTCTGACCTGAGGTGTGTGGGTGATCCCATTGGATTTACAGTGTATTACATTGCCGCCGGCAATGTAGAACACTGGTCCTGGACGGTTGACATGCAGTGTAATACACTGCCACCGGCAATGTAATACACTGGATATGGACTGTAGGCATACAGTGTAATACATTGCCACTTGCAATGTGATAAACTGCAGACGTACACCATCCAAATGCAATGTATATGAATGGGTTGGAAATACTCCCAATTGTACAATGGAAGCAGACCTCTTTGTGACGTGGGAGATATATTATCCAAGCATATAACAAGTTGCCCCTTTCAATAGGCTTTAGAATTAAGCATTTTAATCTTTTTTTTCGTTTTACAATTGGGCAGTATTTCCTACCCATTCATTAACATTACAAATGGCACAAGTCAGGTAGGCTGACTCATGCACATTGGCAAAGTATATGAATGGGTAGGAAATACTGCCCATTTGTACAAGGGAAGTATACCTCTGAGATATGGGAGTTGGATTTTCCAAGCATACATCAAGAGGCACTTTCAATATGCTTTATAATTAAGCATTCTAAGCCTTTTCTATGTTTTACAATCGGGTAGTATTTCCTACCCATTCATTTACATTACAAATGGCACATGTCTGGTAAGGTGACTCATGTACCTTAGCAATGTATATGAATGGGTAGGAAATACTGCCCTATTGTACAAAAGAAGGAGACATCTTAGAGACATGGGAGTTGGATTTTCCAAACATACTTCAAGAGGCACTGTCAATAGGCTTTATAATTAAGCATTCTAAGCCTTTTCTATGTTGTACAATTGGGCAGTATTTCCTACCCATTCATATACATTTCAAATGGCACAAGTCTCGTAAAGTGACACCTTAGCAATGTATATGAATTGGTAGGAAATACTGCCCAGTTGTATAAAAGAAGGAGACGTCTTAGAGACATGGGAGTTGGATTTTCCAAACATACATGAATAGGCACTTTCAATAGGCTTTATAATTAAGCATTTTAAGCCTTTTCTACGTTGTACTATTGGGAAGTATTTCCTACCCATTCATATACATTACAGATGGCACAAGTCTGGTAAGTTGACTCATGTAACTTAGCAATGTATATGAATAGGTAGGAAATACTGCCCAATTGTACAAAAGAAGGAGACATCTTAGAGACATGGGAGTTGGATTTTCCAAACATACATCAAGAGCCACTGTCAATAGGCTTTATAATTAAGCATTTTAAGCCTTTCTACATTGTACAATTGGGCAGTATTTCCTACCCATTCATATACATTACAAATGGCACAAGTCTGGTAAGGTGACTTATGTACCTTAGCAATGTATATGAATGGGTAGGAAATACTGCCTAATTGTACAAAAGAAGGAGACGTCTTAGAGACATGGGAGTTGGATATTCCAAACATACATCAAGAGGAACTTTCAATAGGCTTTATAATTAATCATTTTAAGCCTTTTCTGCGCTGTACAATTGGGCAGTATTTCCTACCCATTCATGTACATTACAAATGGCACAAGTCAGGTAGGCTGACTCAAGTACATTCACAATGTACAGGTGCTGGTCATAAAATTAGAATATCATCAAAAAGTTGGTGGTTCTTGAAGCACTGACTCCAGCTGCAGTCCACTCTTTGTGAATCTCCCCCACATTTTTGAATGGGTTTTGTTTCACAATCCTCTCCAGGGTGCGGTTATCCCTATTGCTTGTACACTTTTTTCTACCACATCTTTTCCTTCCCTTCGCCTCTCCATTAATGTGCTTGGACACAGAGCTCTGTGAACAGCTAGCCTCTTTAGCAATTACCTTTTGTGTCTTGCCCGCCTTGTGCAAGGTGTCAATGGTCGTCTTTTGGACAGCTGTCAAGTCAACAGTCTTCCCCATGATTGCGTAGCCTACAGAACTAGACTGAGAGACCATTTAAAGGCCTTTGCAGGTGTTTTAAGTTAATTAGCTAATTAGAGTGTGGCACCAGGTGTCTTCAATATTGAACCTATTCACAATATTCTAATTTTCAGAGATACTGAATTTGGGGTTTTCATTAGTTGTCAGTTATAATCATCAAAATTAAAAGAAATAAACACTTGAAATATATCAGTCTGTGTGGAATGAATGTATACATTATACAAGTTTCACTTTTTGAATGGAATTACTGAAATAAATCAACTTTTTTATGATATTCTAATTTTATGACCAGCACCTGTATATGAATGGGTAGAAAATACTGCCTAATCGTACAAAGGAAGTATACCTCTTTGAGACATGGGAGTTGGATTTTCCAAGCATACATCAAGAGGCACTTTCAACAGGCTTTTTAATTAAGCATTTGAAGCCTTTTCTACATTGTACAATTGGCCATTATTTCCTACCTATTCATTTACATTTCAAATGGCACAAGTCAGGTAGGCTGACTCATGTACATTGGCAATGTATATGAATGTCTAGGAAATACTGCCCATCTGTACAAGGGAATTATACCTCTTTGAGACATGGGAGTTGGATTATGCAAGCATACATCAAGAGGCACTTTCAATAGGCTTCATAATTAAGCATTCTAAGCCTTTTCTATGTTGTACAATTGGGCAGTATTTCCTACCCATTCCATTACATTACAAATGGCACAAGTCTGGTAAGGTGACTCATGTACATTGGCAATGTATATGAATGGGTAGGAAATACTGCCCAAATGTACAGAAATTAATTGTGTCCAAAATGCCCTATACGGAGGTGGCTCCAGTCATTTCACACCCCCCAACATGTGACAGGACCTTGTACACAAGGAAATGTTAAAAAAAAAAACATTGTTCATTTTTCTGCCTTTTGAGATGTCCATGGATAAACTGACACATTTTTGGTGTGAAAAATGAAAGTACTTCAAAGTGTCTGATTCAAACTTTGGGGTTTTCGGGGGCCTCCCTAGATTGTCTGCACAACAGGTTTAGTTTACTATTCCTTCCATGTGCAAAGGGGGATGTGTCTATTCCCAATGTATTTGAATGGGGATGAAATAACCACGAAATGTACATGGATTTGCGGGGTGAACAGTGACCATATTATGGGTACTGTTGTGTCCATTACGTATTTAATTTACCCCATTCAAATACATTGCATATGGCACAAGTGTGGTAAGGTGACTCATGTACGTTAGCAAGGTACATGAATGGGTAGGAAATACTGCCCAGATGTACAGATGATGTCGACCTCTTAGAGACAGGGGAGATGGATTTTTATTCATCATGAGGCCATTTCAGTAGGCTTTACAACTAAGCATTTTATGCATTTTTGCTTTGTACAATTGGGAAGTATTTCCTACCCATTAATTTACATTGCGGATCGCACAAGTCAAGTAAGGTGATTCAAGTACATTAGCAATGTATGCGAATGGGAAGGAAATACTGCCCAATTGTACAACAGATGTAGACCTCTTAGAAACCTGGAAGTTGGGTTTTTCAAACATACACCAAGTGGCCCTTACAATAGGCTTTAGAATTAAGCATTTTAAGCCTTTTTAACATTGTCCATTTGGGCAGTATTTCCTACCCATTCATCTACATTGCAAATGGCACAATTCTGGTAAGGTGACTCAAGTACATTAGCAATGTATATGAATGGGTAGGAAAACCGCCCAATTGTACAACAGAAGGGGACCCCTAACAGGCATGGGAGTTTACTATTCTCAGCAAATTGCGAGGGGTCCTTTCAGTAGGCCCTAATTGGGACCATTGTAAGCCTTCTTTCCCTTGTACAATTGGGAGGTATTTTCTCCCCCTTCATAAACATTGCTTGTGGACGGTGTACTCTTGCTGTGTATTACTCCGGCAATGTATTACACTGGACCTGGACAGTAAACGTGCTGTGTAATACATTGCCACTGACAATGTAATACACTGGATCTGGATGTAGACTAGGCCCGAAACACATCCTGTGTAGTAGTTATTTGTAGACACAACGTTTTCGACGAGCTCCATTGGGGGAATGGGGAGATGAATCATCCACACAGTTATGCTAGCTGTGTGCAGTTTTTCATTCTGCAATTGTACACTTTGTATTCAGCAATTGTACCCTTTGTATTCTCCCATAGACAATACATTGCCTACTCCTCAAATTTCACCTCAAACTTTAACGGGTTTCTGAGTGTCGTATAGAGCTCTTCTTCGGATATGTTCATCGGGGGTGGGCCTAGTCTACCTGATATGATCTGTAACCTCCTGCGTCCACAGGAAGCCACTTGTGACCCCCGAAATGTGTTACAAAGTCATCCCATTGACAATACATTGCCTACTCCTCAAATTTCAACTCAACCTTTAAAGTATTTCCAAGTGTCGTAAAGAACTGTGCTTTGGATGTGTTCATCACAGGGGGGCCTTGTCCACCCTCTATGATTTAAGCGTCCTACGTCCACAGGAAGTCTTGTGTGACCTCCCAATGCTGTTTCTCCCAATGGAATATGTTGAGACCTATGTCCCTCAGAGACAAGCCGTTTTCGATGTGGTGCATCAGGGGAGCTCTAACTCTGCTCTTCATCAACTCTGCCTCTTGTCTACACCCCCTCTACACCTCCTCTATTGCTGCTCTATATCCTTTCTACCGTTGCTTCAAATTTCTTTTACCGCTCCTCTTCATCTCTAATGCTGCTCTACTTTGCTCCTGCTGCTCTACATTTCTCTTCTTTGACTCTGCTCCTCCTATATCACTACACATGTCCTCCTGATCTCCACACCTCCATCATTCTACATCTCTTCTTTGACCCTGCACCTCCTCTATTTCTCCACACCTCCTCCATCATTCCGCGCCTCCTCTATGACCCTGCACCTCCATATCAATACACACCTCCTCCTGATCTCCCCACCTCCTCCATCATACCACGCCTCCTCTGTGACCCTACACCTCCTATATCACTCTGCACCTCCTCCATCATTCTGCGCCTCCTCTATGACCGTGCGCCTCCAATATCACTCCGCACCTCCTCTGTCTCTCCACACCTCCTCCATCATTCTGCACCTCCTCTGTCTCTCCACACCTCCTTCATCACTCCGCGCCTCCTTGACCACTCGGCACCTCCTCTCTCTCTCAACGCCTCCATCATTCCGCACCTCCTTGATGACCGTGCACCTCCTCTTTCTCTCCATGCCTCCTCTATCTCGTCACGCCTTCACCCTCAACCAGATTTGACCATCAGGGGGCCATTCAGATTGCATCTGGTTTGGACCAAAGTGTATGGGTATTCCCATTGGGCGTACAATTGGGAAGTATAACATGTACAGGTACCCAGTAATCGGCAACATTTTCACACAGGGGAGTTTGGACCTGGGGTGGGTGGCTGATACCATTGGGCGTACAGTGTGTTACATTGCCACCGGCAATGTAGTACACTGGGTCTGTACGGTTGACATGCAGTGTAATACACTGCCGATGGCAATGTAATTCACTGGATATGGACAGATGTCTTGCAGTGTAATTCAAAGTTACCGGATATTTAATTCACTGTATCTGGATGTGGTCCAGGCCCGATAAACATCCTGCTTAGCAGTGATTTGTGTGTAAACGTCAAAATATGCACTCTGTGGACTGATGTGTATTGGTGATCACTTTGGGCGTACAATTTGGCAGCAAGAAACGTACCTTTGCCTAGGAAATGTCAAAATTTTGACTGGGGGGAGTATGGACCAAAGTGTATTATGGGTAATCCCATTGGGGTACATTTAAGAAGTATAATGTACATTTGCCCTGTTATCTTCAAAATTTGGACTGGGGGGAGTTTGGACCAAAGTTTATTATGGGTAATCCCAATGGGGGTACATTTAGGATGTATAACATACATTTGCCCGACAAATGTCAAAATTTGGACTTCGGGGAGTATGTACCGAAGTGCATGATGGGTAATACCATTGGGGTACAATTAGAATGTATAACATACATTAACCCAGTCAATGAGAACTGGGGGGAGTTTGGACCAAAGGGTCTTATGGGTATTCCCATTGGGGGTATAAGTGGGAAGTATAACATATATTTGCCCAAGAAACATCAAAATTTGGACTCGGGGGAGTTGGACAGATGCGCATGGGCAATACCTTAGGTTGTACAACTCAGCAGTAAAACATGTACATTTGCCCAGCAAAGGTCAAAATTTTGACTCAGGGGAGTTCGGAACGAAGTGTATGGGCGATCCCTTTGGTCGTACAATTGGGCGGTAAAACATGTACATTTGCGCAGCAAAGGCCAAAATATTGACTCTGGGGGGCTCGGACCGAAGCGTATGGGCGATCCCTTAGGCCGTATAATTTGGCGGTAAAACATGTACATTTGGCAACGCGTGTACATTTGCCTCGCAACGGTCAAAATTCGGACTCCGGGGGGTCCGGACCGAGACATATGGGCAGTCAAACCGGGTGTACAATTTGGCGGCAAAACGGTCCGCGGGCAATGTAAACCCTGGTCCCCACCTGCCCCAGACTTGCTGCCTGACTGTGGAAAACCTCTGACTTGCATCCCATTTGAGAGCGGTGGAGCGCCGAGGGCCCCTAGAGCATTTTTCTTGAATTACCGTTTGGCAGCAGGCCTGTTCAGGAAGCCAGTAAAACTAGCCTCCTGCCAGCCAATTGGGCAGACTTTTTTTTGAGCTAGTATGGCGTCAATGTACAATGCATGCCCATTCATTTTTGTCCAAAAAGCTAGAACCGGGCCTTGGAAAGGGGAGTCTTGAAACATTTCCATAGGTTGAGAGTAAACAAATAAGATTCTAGCCCCTCTCAGGGGTTGGATGTGCGTTTCAATCTTGGTAGAGTAGCATGTTTTCTTAATACAAATATGTCTTAAAATACAGTCAGCTAGAATAAACGATAAATTCTGCCCAATTTACACTTATACAGGAAATCATTGAAAAACTACCGGAATCTGAATCCTTTAGACTTTGGCATAGCACTGTTTCTGCATCTACACTAGTTGTAAATGATCTTGTAAATTCTCTAGATGCTTAAAGGACTTGTGCTGCATTGTTCACTGACTTGTCTAAGGCCTTTGATATTGTTGATCATGGTACCTTGTTAAAGAAATTGTCATCAATAGGTCTTAGCCATGCAGGATGTTCTTGGTTTCATAACTATCTTAGAGACAGAACACAAACTACTGTGCTGGATGGCGCTAGGTCTGATAGTCTTGAAGTACACAGAGGTGTTCCTCAGGGATCCATCTTAGGACCTGTTCTTTTTACTATATGCATACAGCTCCGGAAAAAATTAAGAGACCACTGCACCTTTTTCTTTCCTTTCCAAAAAAGTTGAAAAGGAAAGTTTTGAGAGCTCACCAGTACAGTGAAAATTCGCCAAAACCTACTACATATTTAAATTTTTGCAAAGAAAGTCGGATTCACATGTCCTTTGGCATACAGGTATCTCATACGGTGGGTACGGAAAGTATTCAGACCCCTTTAAATTTTTCACTCTTTGTTTCATTGCAGCCATTTGCTAAAATCAAAAAAGTTCATTTTATTTCTCATTAATGTACACTCAGCACCCCATCTTGACAGAAAAAAACAGAAATGTAGAAATTTTGGCAAATTTATTAAAAAAGAAAAACTGAAATATCACATGGTCATAAGTATTCAGACCCTTTGCTGTGACACTCATATTTAACTCACATGCTGTCCATTTCTTCTGATCCTCCTTGAGATGGTTCTACTCCTTCATTGGAGTCCTGCTGTGTTTAATTAAACTGATTGGACTTGATTAGGAAAGGCACACATCTGTCTGTATAAGACCTTACTGCTCACAGTGCATGTTAGAGCAAATGAGAATCATGAGGTCGAAGGAACTACCCGAGGAGCTCAAAGACAGAATTGTGGAAAGGCACAGATCTGGCCAAGGTTACAAATGAATTTCTGCAGCACTCAAGGTTCCTAAGAGCACAGTGGCCTCCATAATCCTTAAATGGAAGAAGTGTGGGACGACCAGAACTCTTCCTAGACCTGGCTGTCCAGCCAAACTGAGCAATCGTGGGAGAAGAGCCTTGGTGAGAGAGGTAAAGAAGAACCCAAAGATCACTGTGGCTGAGCTCCAGAGATGCAGTAGGGAGATGGAAGAAAGTTCCACAAAGTCAACTATCACTGCAGCCCTCCACCAGTCGGGGCTTTATGGCAGAGTGGCCCAATGGAAGCCTCTCCTCAGTGCAAGACATATGAAAGACTGCATAGAGTTTGCCAAAAAACACATGAAGGACTCCCAGACTATGAGAAACTTTTTGGCGTTGATTCTAAGCGGTATGTGTGGAGAAAACCAGGCACTGCTCATCACCTGCCCAATACAATCCCAACAGTGAAACATGGTGGTGGCAGCATCATGCTATGGGGGTGTTTTTCAGCTGCAGGGCCAGGACGAATGCTTGCAATTGAAGGAAAGATGAATGCGGCCAAGTACAGAGATATCCTGGAAAAAAACCTCATCCAGAGTGCTCAGGACCTCAGACTGGGCCGAAGGTTCACCTTCCAACAAGACAATGACCCTAAGCACACAGCTAAAATAACAAAGGAGTGGCTTCGGAACAACTCTGTGACCATTCTTGACTGGCCCAGCCAGAGCCCTGACCTAAACCCAATTGAGCATCTCTGGAGAGACCTGAAAATGGCTGTCCACCAACGTTCACCATCCAACCTGACGG
>JACXGI010015089.1:0-17946 GCA_016801175.1 Esox masquinongy
GGGGGGGGGGGGGGGGGCACACAACAAGAACACTTAAACGGAGGCGGCGGTTCAGAGGTCATGAAGTCACATACAAGACTCATATTAGAATGACATTACTCAAGAGGAAAAATAAAGTTCCAACTGACGTTTGAAAGACTTTTCAGGATACATACCGTGCTTGGCGACTCCCCTAGACTCCTGAAAAACAAACAGTGCCTGCAGGCTCTTCTCAAACCGCCCCCGGCGGTCTACAACACACAGACACAAACGTACACACAACCGGGTCAGTGTTAACCTGCAACAAAACAACGAGGAACAACAGATGAAATGACAGAAGACGGAGCGTACCGTTGGGAGTGACCATCTGAGAAGATGACAGGAGAAACAGAAAGCCTTTGTCGACTAGAGGCTTCACCAGCACCTATGCGGGCGGAAAGAAAAAGGAAACAGACATTAACTATGTCCAAACAAACAATTTGCATTCTCACCGCAGCTGTGAATCACTTCAAACATAAATCTTTTGACATAAAGTTACGGCATTCGGGAATTCCAGGATATGCATAAGCCCAAAAAAATAAATAAAAGGAAACTAATGACAACCCAATTTTAGGGAAACGTTTAGTTGCTCTACATTTCAAACGTCACAGGGGACCAAATTAAAGAAGACAGGGATGTATTGTATAATCCCTTTACAATGCTAAAACCCCAAAATAAGCATTTGTACATTGTCGGTTGTCACGACTCACCATCCTCTCCCTCTCCAGTTTGTGGATGAGCCCGGAGAGTGTGCTGGTACTGGTCCTGGCCTTCCCATCCACCACCTCAAACAGGCTGCAATACAACCCGCACCTCAGCACTGAAACATAAAGACAGGTGGGGCAGGACTGTTGATTCCACAGCAAAAACGCATCGAAGAGAAAGACCTACACGGTTACGGGGGAAGCGGTTCAGCATAGCCAGATTCAGTACTGAAAGACAGGTCATTCTATAGTATGGCTGTCCCCCCCAACGACAAACCATGGGCCATCGAGAGGAACCTGGTCTGTGGACCAATCCATAGGTAGGCCATTACAAAACATGTGTTTTTCCTATGTTTGTGAACAAAAGCAACTTTATGCCAGGGGTAACATTTTTAGTGCACAGACCTTTCAAAATGACTCCGGACCATAGGAAATCGGTACAAATCTTTTTACCCATGTTGTTATATATTTTAGTTGTTTCCCATTGAAAAATCTCACTACTGCTGTTAAGAAAACCAGGATGAAGGCTGTTTAAACAAAAAAAAGGAGAACTTGAAATTGAGAACCTCCAAATTATTGGTCTCACCTCTTTCAATTTGGCTTAAAACCAATATGCGCCCAGAGCGGTCCAGTTGTGTTCGGCTTTGGAACTACCACTAAAGCAATGTTGTTAACCATCGCTATTAGAAACAAAACGCAATCGCAAAGCAATGACAATAACATTTCGCTCCGCATCGTGACATTTCACCTCTCACTCCGCAGCAAATATTATTGCCTAGGTATTTGAAACAGCCTTCCTTAATTAGCAAAACGTGTTTCAACATTTAATATGCAATGGGACGATATTTCTATCCATACATTTTAACGCGCATTACCTAAACAGGAAATATGGTTGGAAATAAAACAGTATTAGTAAAAATATTTTACATATGCTTGTGCTTTTTTCTTTTGTCGATCAGAGTTGATACAACAGATAAGCGCATTTGTCTATTAAATAATAATGTTGCAAAACAACATTACTGTGCATAGGAAAACTATTCTAAACTAGGTTTAAACAGACTGAAATTAAGAAAAAAAAAAAAAAGGAGTTTAAGTAAATGATCTGCGCCTATAACTTTCCGCAGAGCTGTCAAACGCTCCACTGCACCCACACCGTAGACATCCCACCTGATGGAAACGGAAAATTTGCACGGTATTTGCGGAGACGTTTCTAACATTGGCCAAAAACCCTTTCTCAGATTGGAAACATGATTTTTGAATCAAAATATTGTGCAAAAAGATTGTCTACTAAATAATCTGGCTCAAATAATCGCAATCAGGCAATTATGTAATAATTGTGACAGCCCTAGCTGCAACACAACAGATGAGCCCACTGAAACATAGCGAATCAGACCGGTGTTTTACGACAACTGAAGAAAAATAAAATAAAAACAGAATCAATCAGTCGACTAAACGGGGTTTGTCATATTCCAAAGCACCTATCTCATGGACAGCCGTCTCGATGAGTGTCAGTTAGATGACTGAAATTAAAATGGATGAGACATTTGCCAGACTCTGGGGGAGCGCTGCAGACCTTCTCGTGTTCCGCTGTAGGTGTCCCAAGAGAACAGAACAGACGGGATCTTCCTCTTGACCTGGTCCAGCTGCATGCCCATGGTCAACTCCAACTTCTCCGCTCTGCAGATCACACACACACGCACACACGCGTTCCTTTACGATCCTCTATTTTTGTAAGTGAATGCATTTCAGATGTTTAAACACCACCACACATTTAAGAAGCAGAGAGGGCTTGTATACTAACTTCATTTGATTTAATTAAAAGTCGCACATTTCCATCCACAACTTTCTTAAACTCAGCAACATTTGTACGTTTTCCAGCGTGAACTGATCATTTCAGGTCCTGACACAACATCACAATTAGGTTTAAATCTCTCCACTGCCAGTTCAACTTCAAGAATGTATTGCTTCTGAGCCATGCTGATATAGACTGGCTGGTGTGTTTTGGATGATTGTCTTGCTTCTGAGCCATGCTTATATAGACTGGCTGGTGTGTTTTGGATGATTGTCTTGCGGCGTAACCCAGCTGTGCTACGGATTCAACTCACAGGCAAATTGCCTGAGATCCTCCTTTAGAATTTTAAAATGCCAAATGTCCTTCACAACTATCTGAGACTGACGAACAACTTAAGGAAGCGTTTAGTGGTCATGGCGCCCAACCAGTTATTGAATGTAAGGGGGCCCAGCAGATTTACATAGTGGGTATTGCGTATTGCACAACATTGTTCATTAAACAAATAAGAATACAAAACATGTTTGTTCAATCAGGGTTCATTTAAAAAATATTAGGTTTCAATTGAAGAAAAAAAAAGGACTAAAATATAGGGAAATATATAAAGGTATATCTTGAAAGGGGGCAATTGTCTTTTTCCACAGCACTGCTTGAAATTGCATATAACAAAAAATTACAATTGGTATCCATGTTTAAGTTCCAGAGATAAATGTTACATGTACGAGTAGTAAAAGGGGTACTCACAATTTGAAAGGGAGGAAGTGCCGTGTAGATGAGCGCAGCGAGATCTGGCAAACCTCCTGCCCCTTGTTTACCAGCGGGCCACTCCACACTATGTAGCTACTCCTCCCTAAGAGGCAAATCCAAATATTTAAATTACATTCAAAACCCTACTCAATTACAATTAAAAAAATGGACCCCAGTCCCCAGTCAAAGAGACTCGAGCTGACCAAAAACACACGATACAATAAAAAATAAAAAATAAACTAATTCCTACAGTGATGGAATTTTTCTGTCCTAAGGGCGTAAAGGTGAAACAAAGGTGAAAAAGTTTAAGCAGGAGTACCTCGGTTCCCGCCATCGCAGGTTGCACTGTTGAACCGGTGAGCGACCATGGGCGTGGAGGCGCACTCCTTGCCTTTGTACTGGAAGGAGACCACGGCGTATGGACACACGTGCCGCGGCCGCGACTTGATCTCGTCGAACGCAAACTCGTAGAAGTACTGCTGCGTAAGCTCGAACGCCCGGTAGGAGAGCAGCGAGGTGACCCGCGTGGCATTCTTCGAAACGTGACAGTCAAACTTGGGCGTGGGGTCCAGGACACTCTTCGGCATGTTGTCGAAGATGTTCTTCAGCCGGCCCTGAGGCGCAAAAAGCACACAGATGATGCAGTATACAGATTGGTAGTTAGATGCGCTTGATGCCAATGCCAGGATGTTGCACAGTAACCAAATATTTTCATGTATTTATTAAATGAATTGTTTCATGTGTGTGTGTGTAATGACTGTGATACACACACTTACCCTCATGACTTTAAATATGACAATGTCCCCACAGGAACCCGGTTCAAACGGGTTAATTTGCAGCAAATCCGAGAATTTGGACAAATAAACACCTGAAATGGCAAAAAAGGATGTCTGGCCAACAAACGAAACAAAAACAATTCGAGGGCAACACCGCCTTTCGACAAATCAAATTCTGCATGGACAACTCTTTTCTGAGGCCTCAGGCGGCGTACTTTATGTTTAGTGATAAATCTCTCCACTGCGCTCAGCTGTCGGTATATCACGTATTGGGTATCTTCGTGTAACTGTATCTGGCAGACATGCTAAGCTGTCTGTCAGTGGGGAAAGCTTGGGTGTGTTCATCCAGCCAGTTCTGGTGCAAAACATAGCCTGCTGCTAAATGTTCCATTAAAAATACAGACGTATAAAAAAAACAACAGTGCATTACCTGAATTTGCCCAGGAGAAATACTACTTACTATGGCAAAACCTTTTGGGAGAATCGGCAGAATGAATACACCCCTGCCCTTATAGTGCTGAGGTCAACAGCGTTTTATTCCTAACAGGTAGTGAATTTAACAAGTAATTCAAAAAGCAAATCCCTTTCTAACTGACAGACTTTAAAACGTTACAACATTTAAACTGAACAAAAATAAATGCATGCAACAACTTCAAAAAGGTAACAGTTATATAAGGAAACAGATCCATTGAGAAATGAACTAACCCCTAACCAATGGATTTCACATGACTAGGAATACAGATATTTGAACAAGGAAATCTCTGGGATCCTTTATCAGGGCTAAAGAAACATGGGAACAGTTTACATGTTGCATTTGTATTTTTGTTCTTTGTAGACAAGTGACTTAAACAAGACAACATCACACAATTTGACATTTGAAAACGCTGGCATTCAGTAAAGCACAAACACTCACCCATTGCTGGATTTCCTAGTGTGGTGATCCTCGAGTGTCCCACAGACAGACCTTTCTCGCAAATCCACGGGAGCTGAAGAGTTTAATCCCAAACGTGTTAGGTACAAGACACTGTAGTAGCAAACGAGAACTAGGAGCCCGGCAACAAAGCTCAGCTTTTAGGCCTAATGCATAATCCCAACCCTTCAGGCTCACCTTGGACTTCTCTGGGAACAGGAAGCAGTATGACTCCACCAGCTCCGGTTCTGTGCGGCCCTCCTGCTTCAGCTCCCTCCTCTTCTCAATAAACTGTCACACAGAAGGAAGACAATGTGAGCACAACAGTGGAAACGGGGTAGTCGTTTCATGAGCAGTCTAATGCCAGCAAGCATATGAAGCTGGTCGCACAAACTGCAAATTAGTGTTTTATGCCAATCCGGGGATCTGCCACAGGTAATGTGTTTTGTATTAACATTAGGACGTGTTCCAATAGGAATTCAAATGACAGCTCGATGGGGCGGGGTTGAGTAGCTACCTCTTTTTCCAACAGCTCATTGTTAATGAGCCGTGCCTTGCAGTAAGAAAAGGTCCCTCTGGACGACACATCCAGATAGAAAGACGACAGGATCTTCACAAGGTTCTCAAACTCCCGTGAGTCTGGGGGCAGAAAGTTGTACAGGCCTGCAGACAGAGGAGCAGGGAAGCCGAGGGGACAGGGAGAATAGAAACAGAGGATTAGTACTAAGGATGTGAATGACATTGTATATTTGAAAGCGCTGTTAATTCCAGACACCCACAAAGTAGCCTAGTGCGTATCTGGTCAGATTAAAATGGTTAAACATGATTAGCAGAGTACTTAAGAGGGGGGAAGACTAGGGAAAATACGTGCTTTGCAAAACTATGACAGCAGTCCCTTTATGCTGATGCAGGAATATGCTGATGGTCTAATTCCAAAGAAATAAAGATTTGCCCCTAGATCTACGTGA
This sequence comes from Esox masquinongy, assembly GCA_016801175.1. Taxonomy (NCBI): domain Eukaryota; kingdom Metazoa; phylum Chordata; class Actinopteri; order Esociformes; family Esocidae; genus Esox; species Esox masquinongy. The sequence goes on from JACXGI010015089.1 coordinate 5,913, forward strand.
AGATGTACATTGTTAAATAATACTATGTGCTTTCCATATTGTAGTTTTACATCTATGTGCGTTTACATCGGGGTCAATCCAGAATTGGGCACGTGAGGGTTTGTGGGGGGGTTACAGATGATCGGTGGTGTGTGAGTAGTGCTTGGAGGCACACACATTAATCAACTTGCTGAGTTGGGACAACAGCATATAAGGAAGAACTCTATTCCTTACAATAAGGGGTTAAATCAACTTCCCCATGTGGAAAATAACATTGGGCAAATAATACAAAAGAAAACATAGTAAATAGCATTTCAAATTTAGAGTCAGGGTCAATTCATTCCATCTACAAATGTTATCTTACTGTTGAGGAATTTCCAATGAAAACTGAATTGACCACAACTCAGATGTGGACATAGCAGGAGGACAGCATGATAGACAGGAAATGTATTAAAAAAAAAACATTATGACTCCTTAGTCCCTAACCCGATTATACAAAACAATCTAACAAAAGCTGCACTTTTCCAAATGGTTGCCATGGTTATAGTTGCAATATGGAATTGCCACTGCCTGGACCACCACAAATAGCAATTCTCAGTCTTCATCTCATGTTACTTCAGAAAGTAACCACGTATTTTGCACTAAATTATGATGCAATATATCCAACAGCAGACTAAGGAACTTTAAGCCTTAAACTGAATCCAGGCCTTAGTCAACCAAGATGCTGATGTAAAAAAACAGAAAGACACAGCAACCTTTGAAGAGTGAACTAGCTAGCTAATAGCAAACCAATTCTTGTAAGCATCTCCCAGTCTGGCTACAAGCCTGAAAGACCATGGAGCTGATTGTTTTGAGTAAAAACGGGGAAATAAAACTAGATTCTGGACTTGTCTTCCATAATCTGTATTAAAAAGAATATGGGATGACAGCTGACTTCAATAAAGGGTCCTGGTAACATTAACAAGCCTACAATAGATGGGTGTGGTGTGTGTGCAACCAAGTGGACTTTACTATGGTAATAATCCACCAAAAAGCCTTCACAATGGGTCCACAGCTGAATACCATCATCCAAACTAATTTCACTCCATGTAGACCCAAGGAATACGGAGACTTGATGGGCAGCATCTCTTCACGTGCTTCCCTCATCTGGCCTGGGCCGAAACTTACCTGCCATGCTGACCGAGTACGGGAACCAATTTTACCTCTACCAAAGAAGGCAATAATGAGGTGTGCGCGCAATTAACTAACTACCCTCTGCAGATGGATCAATTCATTCCATGACTATCTAAATTCAGCCGGAAGGGAACGCGGGTTTGCAACATGCAGCACTTGAATTATGAAACACAGCGCAGCCTCTGTCGAAAATGCGTTAGTAGAGAAAGGGCACAACCTTTCCGTTCCTTGATCTTCCTGGGTATCTGGAAATTTCTCCGCGGCAATTCTTCAGCCGATCTCTGGCTGGGTAACGGTGAATTATTGGAGCTTCTCGCGTCCGTCTGCCCGCTCCTCCGCCGCTCAGAGGCTTCTTGTTCGGGCATTACACCGTCTTCACTTCCAGTCTGATCGCCATTTTGGTTGGATGTGGCCGAGATGGCGGCTGACAACGAATTTTTCTTGCCATCGCCGCTTTCCGATTTGTGGTCGTTGGTCTTCAGACATTCTATGTCTGTTTTTCTGTCCACTTTGGCGTTCAGGGCCATTTTTGGGGTACCGTGAGCGTCTTTCGCAGGCAATGTAGTTGGTTACTGCGCGGCTTCACTGACACACTCTCCTTCTCACCCTGCCTCCGCCATTGTGAATATGACGTATGCCTTCTTCTCCACCACTGCAAAGCGCTGGCGTCAGTCTGTTTACATTCAAGCAAAGCCGCGCCTCCTACAGGCCCTAGAGGTGAATAACTTCCTTTGAGGCAGCTGACTGAACTGTCTACCTTTGTGGACACTCATGGGTCACCTGGGGGAGGTGGTACTGTAGAATGTCAAAAGCGGTCTCAGTCAGATTTTGCAAAATGCATATACTTTCATGTCTTTTCTACTGATTTTAAATGGGTAGTTCATTCAAAATACCTAACTTCCTAAAATTGCTATATTACAGAAATCGTTCCAATAGTATTTTGTCAAAATGCCTTAAGTTCAACTTTTACACCGTCTGTCGCTGTATAAAAGTGGTGTAAAAAGCATTTAGCTTATACTGGCATTTGTTTGAATAATATAAATATCTATGGGCCTAATTCATTCACTACAATTCAAAAGTTTGGGGTCACTTAGAAATGTTCTTGTTTTCCATGAAGAGCTACATGATATGAGTTTGAAAAGGAAATGAAGCAAAATTAATAGAAGATTAACCAAGATTAGAAATAATGATTTATAATTGAAATAATAATTGTGTCCTTCATACTTTTTTCCGTCAAAGAATCTTTTCGATTTGCAGCAATTACAGCTTTGCAGACCTTTGGCATTCTAGTTGTCAATTTGTTGAGATAATCTGTAGAAATTTCACCCCATGCTTCCTGAAGCACCTTCCACAAGTTTGATTGGCTCCCACAACAACTGCTCCCACAACAGCTCAATAGGGTTGAGATCCGGTGACTGAGTGTTGGCCACTGCATTATAGATAGAATACCAGCTGACTGCTTCATCTCTAAACAGTTCTTGCATAGTTTGGAGCTGTGTTCTGGGTCATTGTCTTGTTGTAGGAGGAAATTGGCTCCAATCAAGCATCGTCCACAATGGAATGGCGTTGCAAAATAGAGTGATAGTCTTCCTTCTTCAAGATCCCTTTTACCCTGTACAAATCTCCCAATTTACCAAAAACCGAAGCACCCCCAGACCATCACATTGCCTTCACCATGCTTGACAGATGGCGTCAAGCCCTCCTCCAGCATCTTCTCATTAGGGCTGTGTCTCACAAATGTTTTTCTTTGTGATCTGAACAACTCAAACTTTGATTCGTCTGCCCGTAACACTTTTTCCCAATCTTCCTCTGTCCAGTGTCTGTGTTGTTTTGCTCATTTTCATCTTTTCTTTTTATTGGCCAGTCTGAGATATGGTTTTCTCTTTGCGACTCTGCCTAAAAGGGCAACATCCCAGACTCACCTCTTCACAGTTGACGTTGAGACTGGTGATTTTCGGGTACTATTTAATGAAGCTGCAAGTTGAGAACCTGTGAGGCATCTGTTTCACAGACTAGACACTAATGTATTTGTCCTCTTGCTCAGTTGTGCACCAGGGCCTCCCACTCTTCTTTCAATTCTGGTTAGAGACAGTTCTGTGAAGGGAGAACTACACATCGTTGTATGAGAAACTGTATAAGATTGGCAATTTTTCGCATGGAATAGTCATTTCTCAGAATTAGAATAGACTGACAACTTTCAGAAGAAATTTCTTTGCTTTGGGTCATTTTGAGCCTGTAATTGTACCTACAATTGCTGAACCCACAATTTTTGTAATGATCAATTAGCCTTTTAAAATGATAAACTTGGATTAGCAAACACAACGTGCCATTGGAACACAGGAGTGATGGTTGCTGATAATGGGTGTCTGTGTGTCGATGTAGATATTTCATAAAAAATCAGCCGTTTCCGGCAAAATTGTCATTTACAACATTAACAATGTCTGCACTGTTTTTCTCATCAATTTGATGTTATTTTAAAGGACAAAAAATGCTTTTCTTTCAAAAACAAGGATATTTCCAAGTGACCCAAAATTTTTTAATGGTAGTGTATGTACAGCCTGACCTATCTGATTATAGGCTGATATTGGATATACAGCGGTGGTGTAAGTGGGTAAAGCTAATTGCATATTGATCATGAATAAAAAATCGTACAAAAATCGGACATATTTTAAAACAATAGGAAGAAATGCAAGCTATAGTAAACATATCTTCCTAATTGTCTTTTAATGCAAGATTCGCATCCCTCAGCATGTATGCCAAAAGTTATAACTTGTTGTACAGTGTAACTGTTAGGAATGGGAATTGCCAGGAACATCATAAGGAAATGTTATCACAAAGATGTGAAAAAAATATACTGCGCTTGTTACAATTTTTACAATTTTATATGTTCAGTGCCTTTGTAAATAATTCATACCTGTTCACGTTCTCCACATTTTGTTGTTATAGACTTAATTTACAATGGAATACATTTATTTTTTTGCCATCAATCTACACACTATCTGATAACGACAAACCAAAAGCATGTTTTTAGCACGTTTTTGTGTCAATTTATTAAAAATAAATAACTGATATCTCATGTACATATTCAAACCCTATGCCATGACACTTCTAATGGAGCTGACACATCTGATGTCCTTGATCATCCTTCAGACCATGCCCACGTGAACATTTACTTAGTCAATGGTATCATTTTGTTTCAAGTACTATTTCCTTGTACTCCAATTGCAAAGTAGATTTTGCCCAAAACCCTATGCCCTGAGCTCTTGAATTACATTTTACATTGTCACATCTGTATGTACTTGCAAGTGCACTTCCTACTAAAGAAGGAGGAGTGATGATAGGAGTTAAGTAACTCGCTTCAGAGTTCACTAAATAGCTATGCATCTCACAAGGAGTCCGACCAATGATGTTCTAGTCTGACACAAAAATGTAGTCGTGTTGATTAATTTGACACTTTGCGACCATCAGCGTTAGACATGTGACCACAGTTTGCATTGAATTGTGGGTGATATCAACCCTGAAAGTGGGCAAAGTTGTTCACTTCTCCTCTCAAGTTAAATCAAGGGCCGAGGGGGCAGCTTTTGTAAATTGAACCGGCACTTACGATGTCTATCAAAACTCCATGGCTAGGGAAAGTTCTTAAGGGCAGTCTACTTTGTAAATAGAGTCCAGTCTTTGTTTTGAAAATGGTGGAAAATCCAATATAGTGGACTTTATGGATCCCAGAGGCAAATGTGTTTCTTTTTAGGTGTGGGACCAGAATATCAATTTTACCAGCATTTTTAATTTCAATTGCTTGTCCCAATATCTGAACAATCAGTGTAATTTTGTAAATGCAAAGTTTTTATGTCATCATATAACCAAATTTAGCCAAAATCTGCACAGATATTGCATGTGATAGAATAAGCAAGAAAGTGGGCAGAGCTGAGAACCCTTATTTCGACCTTGTAGTTGCTCTAAACAACACAATTTTGTAGTAACTTTGGCAAATTGTAAAGTCTGCAAAACTCAGTCTACTTTATTAATAACAGATTTTAATTTGGAGAACAGAAAACTGTATTGAAAATGAATGTTTTGTTGATGAGAAAATTGTCAGATTGTCCACTCAACTCTACCTCTTCTCTGTCTTCTCCCATTCCTTTGCAACTGGGCTACCTCTCGCCACCATATTTGGTAATGAGTGAGAGGAAACACTTCAGATTTATACATCCGTTGACCAATCTTGATCATTGTTCTATCTGTGGTCATATTTTCTCAGATTTTATACAATGGTTGACCACTAGAGGACAGCAAAGCATGTACAACTTGCAATGCCTTTTCCAATGTCATTTGTGGATTACTTTCAACAGTATGTACCGCTAGCCAAAATAAACAAGGTTATGCAATATTTTAACACCATCTGCTTTAAAATATAACTCCTCTCCTCGACCCTGACCAATCAGACCTCTCTCTTCCCTACCTGGAAGACAGGGGTCCCAGGTTAGCATAATATGTGCAATAGCAGGAAAACTGATTTCTTTCAGCCTTATGTAAAATTTCCACAATAACCTTAGAATTACATGTGTAGAATAACATTATAAAACTGCACAGTATTCTTCTCTGCCGCATAGCAATGTCTTAAAATACACACACACACACACACACACGCACACAGGTTACGCTGCCCAGCACAACATGCTTTCAGGGTAATAAAACAAGAAAAGAATATTGTTCTGTTGTTCATCCTCTTTTCAAAAGTAAACAAGGTGCCGACAAACTTTCTTAGAGAGGTCAGTTGTAAAAAACTCAGTCAGGGCTGCCCCTGCTGTAAACATCATACTCCCTGTAACGGAGGTAGTCCTTGAGCCGGGAGGGTAGAGGCAAATAGCTGATGAACACTGGGGATCGCAGACGCAGGCGTTTCAAGTTGTCCCGGATATGGAGTCGACACAGGTGCTTGAGGCTGCGCACGTTCTCTGAGGGGGCAGTAGGGTCATGCTTTATTGGCCTGGATTTAGTTTGAAATGACATGGTAAAACTGTTTTTGTATCATTATTATTGTGACACGCAGCTCTGTTATCATACCTTGGATGTGGCATATATCAGGCCACTGTTTCTGTGTTTTCAGGCATTCCTTCAATTTGACGCAGAGCGTGACGTGGTCTGTGTAGTCCAGCATGATGCGGACCACCTGTGCTGAGTAATGTTTCAACCACTTGACTGTTATCACCTCACAGAACTACAGAAAGACAGAGGAGAATGTACAAGTGAGAGATAAAGACAGAGGCACTTTAATAGGAAGTAAAATAACCACATTTACAATGACCACAGGAATGTGTTTGGATTTCCCCTAGCACGAGTTGTCGAACCACCATGTCTTTGGTGACCGAAGTCGTCCAGGGTGCGTAGTCATGGGAACTGTCTCCGTACGGACACTCAAAGCAGCGCTGCACGTCGTAGCCGTGGTTTAGGAGCATCCTCAGCATGACCTCATCTTTCAGCGCGTACTGCAGTGCCGGTGGGAAGTGTGTTGTGCTGTTGCGGGTGTAGTAGTTTGCATTGGCACCGTACCTGATCGATTGACAAGACCGTCAAAATCCGTTGGGCCTACATTACAGTTCTAAGCAAACATATCATACAGTGAGTTTCACTGTGAAGAGTATTGTCATTTTGAAACAGAATAACATTGAATTTGACTGGAGTTTGAGTCCTACCTCAGAAGAGTGTTTATAAGCTCGTAGTTGCCCAGCCGCAGTGCCACCTGGAGACAGTTGACAGGGTCTTGGTTGACCATTGCCTCGGCTTCCAGCAGCAGACGGGTTGACTGGATGTCATTGTTCGACACGGCAAAGTAAAGAGCCGATCTGCGGTCGTCATCGTACTTACTGCGCACCCGTGGGTGCAACATAGAGTTGGGGTCGTAGCCTGCATTTAGAAGGACTTCCAGGCACTGGGTCTGTCCCCCGGCTGCTGCAGAGTGGAGAGGGCTCATACCACTCTTCTTTACTGCCTCCATTGTTGTCACTGAGATCAACTGCTCCAACACCCTGAGGAGAGAGAAGAGGCTTTCCACATTGGTGCAAAAAAACCTAGTTCGAGGGTTCTTGCAATGGTGGATGGAATATATATAAACTGGATGCTCGGTTCACTTTTGTTAATGTAATCATCAACTCCACACAGATACAGCCATGCATAGGCTCAGCTATGAGCTTAGCTGTCCTATTACTGACATATTCCACCAATCACCAAACGGCACAAGAGTTGCCAGGTAATTTCTTAATAACTTATTAACTAGCCAACAGTTGAACAGAAAATAACAATTCTATTAAGATCACATATACAGACGAATGGAGTGTATCAAGTATAGGTGTTTTTTAACGTACAACAGGTGTCCATGATACGCTGCACAGTGGATGGGTAGGTACTCATTGTGGTTTGGCACGTTGGGGTCCGCCCCGTAGTCCAGCATCTGACAGGTGATGTCAGGATTTCCTGACGCAACTGCCTCAAACAGCAAGGAGCCCTCTGTCTTAGGCTGAACTTTGGCCCCTGATAGAGAGAGTGAGGTATAAAGAGTGACAAGAACAGAGAGCAAAATTAGTGGAGAGAACAAGTGGAGAGAACAAGAGAAGAGACATAAATGGAGGCATAGCAGTTCCACACACCTTCAGACAAACACACACCTTTCTGTAGCAGCACCTCCACCACATTCAGGTGGCCTGTCTCTGCAGCCAGTGCCAAGGGGGTCATCTGGTCAATGTCATATGCATTCGGGTCGGCTCCGGCCTGTAGGAGCAGGTGAACAAAATTCTCCAGACCCAGGAGGGAGGCCTCATGAAGGGCGGTCCGCTCCAGATCTCCTGTTTGGTCCACCTTGGCATGGTAGCGAAGCAGGAGTGAGGCACAGTCATATTGGTCATTTACAATAGCTGTAAGAAACAGATGACAGAGCAGAATGAAGAATGGACGAAGATGAATATTGCTCTTCAAACATTTTCAAAAATTTCAAACTACTGAAAGATACATTTTGTATACCTGCCACGAGTGGAGATTCCAAATCATCGTTCTGGAGGTCTGGACAGCTTCCGTTCTGTAGCAGGAATGTGGCATTGTCCCTAAGACCGCACACTACAGCCAGGAACAGAGGCGTTTCTCCCTTCAGAGTCCGACACTGCTCTGTACCCTGGGGGGAAGCTTTACACATGGAGCGGTATATTACTATCTACTACCTAGACCAGGAGTCGGCAACAGCAGGCAAAATTGGCCCACAAGAAAATAAATTCAGATATATTTTTGTTGAGATTTAATGAAATATTAAATTAAAACCATCAGCAATTAAGCAAAATAATAATTCTAAAATCCTTTCACAAGTTTTCCCACAAATAAAAATGTGATCAATCCTCAATGTTGTCAAGGTATGAAATAATAGTTATTTTTAAATACAGTCTATTTTTGGGAATTACTTGTGGTCAATTTGCTGTTTACAATTTATTAAATAAATATTTATCATACTTCTGTTTCAGCCCACTAACCATCAGCTCAGACCAGAATCTTCCTGTTTTTCAATCTAACATTTAGCCAGGAAAGTCCGTGTGAGATACAGTATGTCTGTACTAGTACCTGAAAAGACTATCTCCAGTATACTTTTAAATTCCTGGACTGCAGCTTCATGCAGTGGAATCCATCCTCTGTCATCTACAATGGACATGGCTCCTGGTTGCTTAGCCAGCCTTGTCAAGATTTCCTCATTGCCTAGCAGAATAGAAGGGTAGGAATTAAGTTTTAATAGTGTAACACTGCTTTCTTCTTTTCATTTCTTTGAACAGAGGTGCAAGGACTAAACAAGGGAAAGACATTTCCTGGTAGACATCTAACTACTATATTGTGTAATCTTTTTTGAATTAAATGAGACAAGGAGAGGAATTCTGTTCAGACAACTGAAATATATACTAAGACCAGCATTGCTTTTCATCGCTGGGGCCTCCAGTATATTTTGGTGCCACAGCGCCAAAGTCAATAGACACAACCTCAGCCTCCATGGCACCAATGTCGCTATTCGAATCTGAATCAGCAGGCCCCAGTGGTGCATTGTTTAAAATACCAATTAAATGTATTTAATGAACATGTTTTGCATAACCCATAACCAACCTGTAAAAATTGATAGCTCCTTTACACTGAATAAATAGATGTTCACCATGACTGCCACCAAACTCTTCATTTAGTTGTTTATCAGTGTCCCATATCGCCTTTTGGAGGAATTTTTGCCCACTCTTCTATGCAAATATGCTTTAATTCAGCAGCATTTTTTGGATTATTGACCATGAATTGTTTTAGGTCCTGGCACAGCATTATGTTGAGGTATTCCGTGTATGTAATTTCTTATGCTTTTCTGACATTTTGAACTAGACTTGCTTGCGTATTTTGGATAGTCTTGTTACATAACGTAGGTGCTATTTAGCTCACTGACAAATGACCTGACATTCTAAAAAGCACAGCTCACCTTCCTTTATTGCCGTAAATATCACATCAGGATCACCTTCTGCGCCTGTAGGATCACTGTGGGAAATACATGCACCAACACTGATTCAGTTGTGGAATACACAGAAGAAAACATCGGAGATTATGCCATTATGGTTTTACTTGTGGAATGAGCCACTGTACTTATTGTATTTCAGAAGGCTTTGTTCAGTCATGTACTGTTTAGCCTCATCCTCGTCCCAGTCCTCTTCTGATTGGTCAAACTCATTTTCTGCATCAGTCTCAGTGTTCATCTGCAACTTCAGGGAAATACAACTAAATACAGAGGGATATACTACAAAGCAGAATCAACGATTTTGTTCATTTGTGGTATTCTTTTTTTTATGTTGATAAGCTTGACATCACCAGCTCATTAATTCAACCAAAACCACATATCTAATTATTGTAACGAACCACGCAATGGTTATTTCCGGTTGTTCATATAATTGGCTAAGTTACTAACCGATCCTGCTTTGTAGTACACCCCTCTGGGAACTAAGACCATTTGTTCAGCCATATTGCACACAGAAGTACTAAAGTAAGTTTAGGTTACAAGAAACTCAAGAATTCATTTAACATACAGTATATTCACATGCTCATTCGTTGTGTGCTGCACAAATGCAAGTTTAGCATTCAATGACCATTCAACATTTAAATTGATTTTGGATCCTTGCACTGCAGATGAACTCACGGCACCATTCATACAACACACACCAATAATTCTTCAGTACCAACCAGAGGGTTTCTCATCAACACAGTTGTTTCGTGTTTACCTTCAATCAACAACCCCTTTCTCACTATCTTCAGTGGCTCACTTGTACTCCGCTCCCAAAACCTGTCTATTTATATCTATCCAGCTATTTATATTTCATCACGGGTCCTTCCCACCCTGCACCTGGCTTATTGGTAATAACCACAGTTCAACTGACACCACACGCACGCCTCTCAGTGGCAACAGGGTGGTAATAGCATACTAGCTCTCTGCTACGACCACAATCGGTTGTTGTGACTTCCACTTACAGATGACACCTTAACAAAACCAACAGCCACGCCAGGAAATTACATCAAAATATCTTTAATATAGATGGTAAAAGTGAACGGAGTCTCAAAGTTATGACATAAAGTGCTTGCGTAAAATAGTGTTCTTTCTCCTCTCAGTCGTCCAGCTGGCAAAGCATGGCCACGCCCCTTTTGACCCAATGCTGCGGGCGCTTGCTGGTGGGCAGCGTCATGGTGATTACAAAGTTGGTAGAGTGACCTGTGGTGGACAGGGTTCCCTTCCTCTCGCTGGTCTTATATAGTGGGCATACGTACAGGGTCTGGGGCTGGTCAATGTCCTTATTCTTTGCTGGAGGAAGGGAAGGATGGGGTCGACAGGGAAACAAAGTGAATGGAAGAGAGTCAGTGAAAAAGGTAAAAAGAGAAGCCCAGAACACACAAGGAGCCATGAATGTCTGGTTATAGCAAAATGAATATTTCTCGCCCATATTGTGAGATGCTGGTAGCCTAGCAATCAGAGCATCTAACCAGCAATGAAAAGGTTGCTAGATCAAATCCCAAGGTGAAATATCTGTTGTTTTGTCCTTTTAACCCTAATTCCTCAAGGATACCATCAATAACAGTGGGTCTCCTGGCTTGACAGCCCTCTCTCCAAGGGTGTCTCAGGGAAAGTGGCATAAGCAAAAAAAAACTCATACGAGTGAAATCAGACACAAATTGATATTTAATTATTTTATATTAATATATTTAATGTTTTGGTGGAGATGATCCTTACTTGGTTTGATCCAGATGATTGGGACTGTATCAAACAGAACCTTGGGTTGTTGCTCAGCCAGGACTCCGCTAAGAAAAACGCAGATAAAACGCATTCAGTGCACGTTCACAGCCCTCTGGTATCGTTTCAAGAGAAAGTCTTGTGGAAGAGTATCACCTACCTTTTCCTGTCCCAGCGAGCGCCGTCTAGAAACAGACCATTGATGTAGACGCCCTCCTCAGGCGCCCTGTCTGAGGTGTCAATGGGGAGTACCTGTCACGTATGAGGGAGAATACCAATCGAAACAAGGAAAAAGAGTCTGAGTAACCTATTCAATTAATATTTTGTTAACAACAAAGTTGCCTCTGAGTTTGTGTGAGGCTGTTTGTGTGACCTGACCTGGAAATCAAATCCAAGCAGATCGATTGGGATGGAGTACTTCCTGGCGTAATTCTGCATGGCACCTGTCAGGAAGGCTTGGGTGAAGAAGAACCCGGACAGCCAGAACACATTGGGTTTGTTGGTATTATACCAGTCCTACAGGGAGGCCAGAACACATTGGGTTTGTTGGTATTATACCAGTCCTACAGGGAGGCCAGAACACATTGGGTTTGTTGGTATTATACCAGTCCT
>JACXGI010015090.1:0-17941 GCA_016801175.1 Esox masquinongy
GACATTGTGATTCCGGATTACATCACCCAGAGGCAGCATATATAGTGAGAACAATAATGGGCCCTGAACCGAGCCTTGAGGAACACCAAAACATACCTTTGATTTGTCAGAGGATATGCCATCCACACATACAAACTGATATCTTTCAGATAAATAAGATTTAAACCAGGCTAGAACATGTCCACGTAGCCCAATATGGTTTTCCAGTCTCTCTAAGAGAAGGGAATGATCAATAGTGTCAAAGGCAGCATTAAGATCAAGAAGCAACAGGACGGATGCGGAACCTTTGTCTGAGGGCATTAGAAGGTCATCTCATATACATAAGCATTCATAACCTTTATTCAGTTCATTGTAGAAGCACCTTTGGTACTCATCAAAGTTTTGAGTCTTCTTAGGTATGCCTCTACAAGCTTTGGACACCTGGATTTGGGCAGTTTCTTCCATTCTTCTTTGTAGATCCTCTCAAGCTCTGTCAGACTGGATGGGGAGCATCGCTGAACTGAGATCTTGAGGTCTCCCCACAGATGTTCAATGGGGTTCTGAGGAGGTCTGAGATTGGACCACTCAAGGACAATCACAGAAGCCACTCCTGAAGTCCTGAAGCCACTTAACCATGCTTCAGTGTAGGGATGGTATTAGCTAGGGGATGAGCGGTACCTCATTTTCGCCAGACGTTGCACTTGGCATTCATGCCTAATAGTTTGATTTTGGTCGCATCACATCAGAGAATTTGTTTCCACACGTTCTCAAAGTCTTTTAAGGGTTGTTTGGTAAAACTCCAGGTGGCATGTCACAAGCCTTTTAGTCAGGAGGGGATTCCGTCTAGCCACTGTATCATAAAAGCCTGATTTATGCAGTATTGCAGAGATAGTTGTCCTTCTGGCATGTTCTGCCATCTCTGCAGAGAAATTCTGAAGCTCGGTTAGAAATGCCATTGGGTTCTTCCTGAACAAGATCCTTCTTGAGAATGTAATTAATAATGAGTTAATATAGTCTACATCACAACAAAATGTGGAGACATCGAATGGGTCTGAAAACTTTCTGAACGCATTGTCTATGACTCAATATCTTGTTTTCTGTAGAGGAGAAATTTAAAAAAGAACTGTGATTGAGAAAGATGGGGTTTTACCGTAACAGTTTTAATTTGTGACTAATTTGTTCATTTACATTATCACATTATGAAACATCAATACTTTTAAATAACCCAGAATGAGAAGATGTATAGTTAATAAGTAGTCAGGATCTAGTAACTATATCCGTGAGTTTATAATCCCTAATGACAATATATCAGCTGATAAACATGTGGGTCAAAATCTTTTCTGTACATTTGTATGTCTTTCCTTTGAGACACTGTGGGTGGTAATACAGAAGAAAATGGTTTTCATAGGTAATCCTATGACCAGTGTCAATTCATTATTTTGTAAACACTGAACAAAGGGAAAGTTAAAGCCAAATGAAGGCAATAAGTTACATTTCAGGGAGGGGGCGTGGCTTGAGGCAAACCGTACGTCCTCTCTCTCCTGCAGTGAACATGCAAATATTCATAGAGGTTATATTTGGGCCGTTTATCATCAGCCTTATTCTCTCATGTAATCCCAGTAGCGAAATTGTAAATGTGGACCAGCAGACATTCACCTATACCAATGACACCAATGAGTTATTTCTTCCATTGCGAATGCTTACGCCGCTGGTAAGGCCAAATACTTGTCATTTCTAGCACTTTGATGTGTTGTCTCTCAGTTCGAGGAATGTTGTTAATTACCCCTTTCTCTCCCTCCCTCCACCAGAGCATGTCAGTGGCGGTGAGGATGATGTTGCACGGGACAAACATGTCACGTTGCCACGACAGTAATGCCACCCAGCCATCTCTGCAGTGACCCTGCACAGCAAAGAATGCTGGGAAATAACAAACACTATTATCCTGGGGAGGATGAGAAGGACGGGGAGGATGAGGACGAGGAAGAGGAGCGGGGACGAGAGAACAGGAAGGGGGAGGGTAGAGAGCAGGAGAACGGAGGGTTCGAAGGGCTCGGGGAGATGAAGGGAGGAAGGCAGTCACGTGACGGTAGAGGGGACGGGGGCAAACCCTCGGCAGTAGTGGTTGGACGACAGCGGGGGGAGCGGATGGTGAGGCCAGCCAATCCAGGAACCCGAGGGATCCCCTTCACGTCCAATCAGGCCATCCATAAGCAGCCGCACCATTTCAACCTGGGCCAGCAGCAGCAGAATCACCCGGCCATGCCCATTCAGACCCAGAGAAGGCGGGCTCACATGGAACGCAGTATGACCACCGTGGCTACCGTAGAGGATGCTCACATGACCATGATGGTGTTTCGCATTGGAATCCCCGACATCAAACAGACAGTAGGTGTCTGTTTCACGCTGGGGCCACGTTCAAGTGTATCCAGCTGTTATGTCATCAAAACCACCTCCCATTACGGTCGTTACCCAGGGTTGCGGCCGAGCCCAGGCCAGAGATAAAGCCTGAGGGGAGCCATCTCCCATTCAGAACAACCTCTCTCACACGGGATGTCAATCTATGACAAACATAAATCTTTGGCAACTCGGCTTGTTGTGGAAGCGCTGAACAGAACTTGTATAATAATCTGTTGTTAGTGACAGCGTAAAGTCATTCTTAATGGTCAGAACTCTAGTGTTGTCACTTGTCAATGAAGTTAGCTGAGATATGCAAAAAATGAATGCTTCATCAATACTGCCAACGTAAGTGAGAATTGTCCAATTCAATAACTCTATGAAACAGCAGTTCAGGTGAAAATGGGAGCTCTTTACTAACCCCTTACCCATTAGGAAGAATCTCCATTCTCCAATTCCCAAAACATTCCCGACTGTTCTACATGTCAGCTAATCTGCCCTCAATATAACGGTAATTGCTAATTATCTAATAGGGTTTTAATGAGTTTAGGGAGGGCTGGAAAGTGAAGTGTAAAAGGCCTTAACACCAAAAGGGCATTTGGTGTGTTGGTCTAAAAGACAGGGTTTGCCAACAGGCGGCCCCTGGGTTTAATTAAGAGTGATCATTTGATTACAAAAAAAAAGTTTATTTTAGGTCAAAAAGCCTGGAAAAAACAGGAATTTAGCAATAGCAGATTAAATCTTATAATTAAATCTATTCCCAAGTATTCTCATGAACAAAATAAAATAGATTATGTGATTGCGTCTCAGAAATTATAGCTATTTTTAAACACAGGCTTTTTTTAGGGCATAACTGTAGTTATTATTCAGAGTACAAAATATGTTTTCTAATGTTCCGGCCCCCTTGAACATCTGCTGAGACAAACATTGGCCTGCGGCTGAATTTTTGTTGCGCACCCTTGGTCTAAGAGCACCGCCACCCAGAGGTACTTAGACCGCCCACTGCCCACCCCATCAAACACTTACAGTACCTTTCAAAGGAAACATAATTGTTCAAAATTAGAGGGGGATGTAGAGAAAGGGGGAGTGAAGGGCATACTTTCTGTAGGCTGAAAGAGTGAGAATATGAGAGGGAGAAAGAGGGAGAATCAGAGAGACAGAATGTGTGAGAGAGACACAGAAAGACAGAGGACACAAGAGACTCATTTGGTTTTAGATATGGAGAGTCAAAAAGAGAAGGAAATAGCTAAACAGAGGGGATGTAGATTAGGTCGCACACTGCAACTCTGATCTCTCAGTAATGTATCTGAACAATGCAATAGTCAATGTAATGAGGGCATGAGAGCATCCCGGACAACCCTGTGGGGAAACACTGGGGAGGAAGTGTCACTCTCATCTATATTATATCAGCTTCACTCCCAGGGATTAAGCACACAAACACACGTCTCACACATAGACACACAAACAGACACATACACACACACAGACACACATCTCACATCTCACATATATACATACACAAAACCCCTGCGCTCCCATGTGGTTTACCACCCAGGGACCACCAAAGCATTGCTACGGCAACAAGGACCTTGCTCCTCTAATGAACTGGTTGCCATGCCAATGGTCTTAGCTACAGTATCAGATGGAGTTAGGGACTGTGCTGAGCTGTACTATTTTACTTACACACCCTGAAAGAGGGAACAATGGCTCTAAATCTCACTGACACACCCTTCTATACACCAACCCACAAAGTCTTCAAAAAAACATAACGGCAAAGGGATTAGCCAAGAAATCAAACCAATAAAAAGTGTATTAAGTGGGGAAAAAGTAACTATGAAATAAACAGTAATATATATATATATATATATATATATATATATATATATTTCATAAACATTTGTGTGAAATGTAATTAACTCTACCAGACGTGTATGAAAATATCAAAGACATTGGTCCATTGTGACCAGAAAGCCCCTAGTGTATCAAACAGACTTGTGGTGGGAGAAGTGCTGTATGCTATGAAAAAATCTCTATCTCCCATTGATTTCAGTGCAGGTCTAGGCTTATGACATAGGCAGATAATTGGTTTAGACAGGGCGAGCCTTGTGCTCCAGGCTGGCTTATGCTGATCCTGACGTGTCCTGAGTCTAGTTATATGCTGTAGATTGATAATTGACATGGCAACTCATTAATAATTTACACACATTTGCATCTGTATTCAGATAAGACAGAATGATGATAACAAATCGGTAGCTTTGTAGCTAATGAGTCCATTTGATGTTCAGCAGTTAGTATCTAGCTCAGTTAGATCTGGTTATTTTATGCATAAGCATGATTATTGTCGATGGCAGCTTCAGATACGACCAGTAAAGTGCCATCGATAGGAAGGTGAAATCCATTTGCATCAAGAGCTACAAAGTACTACATTTCATATAAAAGCTCTTGTCATACACAGCCTTAATGCGTAAATGTAACCACTATTTAGGTAATTAATTGAATGATGATTTTGATTCAGTTCACAAATTGTACATCAAACAAAATCAAAACACTGCACTCAGATCAAATGGCATTTGTAATGTACAATTCACCTTTGTCCCATTCCTTGCTTTCATCATACGCACCCACGCATACATGCAAACATACACACCCGCACGCAAAAACACTCAGTCACAGACACACACACAAACACAAACTCATACACACGCAAGCGCGCACACAGTATCTTGAGAACAACACACATATGCATTGTTCATCACTCATCTCGTCCCTTTGGCAGAGGTGTTTGCAGTTTGAACCTGACTTCATGGTGTGGAACGCCAAGCAACAGGTCCTCTGTTCGCTGAATGAACCACTGTGGGACCCCAACAACTATGGGCTTTTTCAGCCCGCTGGAGAAGGACGCGACGCCATGTTCCTGGAGGAGGAGCGATGCCTGCGAGACTACCCACAGTCCTTTGAGAAAGGGGTGCCTTATCTGGAGGTATTTTACTGGGACAGACTGGCCAAGGGATTTTAGAGATTCGTACCATTTGGGAAGTTAATTTAAGCCATCAATAAAACTTATATTTTGCTTCCCAAGTCAGATTTCTTTAACGTGTTTTCTGTTGATGACGAGGCACGCATGAATTTAACCTCAACCGGCTTTTGGGCGCAAAAACTAACGTTATAAGTATTTTAACTTAAATTTGGTATTTAGTAGGTTTGCAGTGCATGGGGTGTAACTTGGATTTTGTCTTGTGGATCTTCACATATGATTTTGTGAAGGAGTTGAGAGATAGCCACACACTGGTTTCTTGGCGCCCTCTGCTGGTGCTCCTGTAGCAAATGTTCATGACCTAGGTGGAGTTCCAAATATGTCAAAGGTCAGGCCTTGTCACTACCAGATTCACTATAATGTTAATTGTAGCCTAGAGTATGGAGGATGGAAAAAGTGCTTTAATTCTTTGTTTTTAAGATTTGAATACCATTTTTACTGTAACATTTTTCTGCTCCACAGTTTAGGTACAAGACCAGGGTGTACAAACAGACAAACCTGGATGAAAAACAACTAGCCAAACTGCACACCAAGGTATTTTCTATTTTGTTACAATATACTTATGTCTCTTTGAAGGGGTAACCAGTTTGTGCAACTACAGCTACGAAAATGTATGTTCATGGCAAAACATTTTTTATATTGGCCACGGAACCGCTTCCCTTGCAGGCGGGTTTGAAGAAGTTCATGGACTACATCACGAGCGGGTCAATAGATAAGATGAACAAGGTCCTGGACAAAGGTCTTGACCCTAACTTCCATGACCCCGACAATGGAGGTGAGATTAACACTGGTTTGATAGAGTTCCAAACTACATGACTCTGACATTCAGTCAAATGTCAAAAGAAACGCGTCAAACGTTGACGACACATCTCAAACTCTTCTCTGCTTCCCCCTCTTTTCCTGGTCCGCCATTTACCCTCTCTTCCTATCCTCTCTCTCTCTCTCTCCTGCCTCTGCAGAGTCCCCTCTGTCGGTGGCGGTGCAGTCTGGAATGGCTGTGGAAGGGATTAGGGCTCTGGTTCAGGGTGGTGCCCATCTTGACTTCAGATCCAGAGATGGATTGACCCCAATCCACAAGGCTGTCAGGGCACTCAATCACGTCGCACTGCTGGTAACTCACACACACACACACACACACACACACACACACACACAACATACATTTGATTACCCCTCCCCGATTTTCTTTGCCAGGCTCTCCTGTCCATGGGAGCCTCTCCCGACTACAAGGACCGATACTGCCTGACCCCACTGTACCACTCGGTGCTGACAGGTGGCGACACGTCCTGCTGCGAGACCTTACTCTACTATAGGGCCAGGCTGGGAGTGAGGGATGAGATAGGGTGGGACGAGTCTCACCAGGTAACCATCCGACTGTTCACCTGGCCGGCTAAAGCACAGGGTTTCGATACAGTTCTGGTTTGCATGCTAAGCACATTGTCAGTGTTTTGTTCCAATAATCTTTAATCACAAGGATAATGAAATGTAATATTTGTATGTGTTTTTCTACTTTTTTTATGAACGTTTATCATTTGCATGAGTGTTCATCATTTTCATCAATATCAATGTTTGGGTAACTCTTTATTTTGAACGTTTCAAAAGTTTGTCTGTATGTGTCTAATGACTATCTGTAACATTTTAACTGTTTACTAACCCTTAGCCTAACCTTTATCCTAACCCTAACTTAACAATTACTCTAAATCTTATTCTAAACTGAACCTCAACCTTACCAAGCAATTGTTTATCAACAGATAGGTTGTTAAAGTTTTTTGAAAGCTTGTAATTAGTACTATCTATACAACATGTACAGATGGATATTTGGACTTTCCAAATAAAGTGTAACCGATATTTGTTCAGTACCTGGATTTGTATGTGTGTGGACAACTTTTCTGTGTATACATCCTGTCTTCTGTGTATTATCATACACTGGAAAAAATACAAGGTTGTTCTGCTGTCCTGTCCATGTCTTGAAGGGACAGTTTGATCTAGATTCATATTTGGGTGAAATAACACTTACCTTAAATTGTTCTTTAAGGCACATGGAGTCATTTTCACAACAAGCCATTATTGAGCTCTGTCCCAACCTGGAATTAGCATTCTAAGCAACAAAAGCTGAGTTGCAAGAGGAAATCTATTCCAAAACACTTTCAACGTAGACTAGTCGTTTTGTTTACCTCAAAGAACCTGTTGAAAATAATGTTTTTATTTTCACTATATAAATCTAATTTTCAACTAAAATGATGCTTCCTATGTTTACCAGTCAGTTTTATTCACAATGGTATCAATCGTAATTTATTCAGGTTTCAACATAACTTTATTAACAATCACTAAACATTTGCTAGCTTCCAATGACATGATTGCCAAATAACACAGGCTGTGTGTGGTGGCTACAGAAAATACACTGCTCAAAAAAATTAAGGGAACACTTAAATCACACATCGGGTCTCAATGAACTAAATATATTAACTAATTATATCAAAATCGTTACTGTATATTGTATAATTTGTTGAGAACAAAATGACGTAACAACGGTTAATGGAAACCAAAATCAACAACCAATTGAAGGCTGTATTCAAACTCACACCAAAAATCTAAGTAAAAAATTTAAATCACAGGCTGTTCCAACTTGTGTGACTTTCCTCACGGCAACTCATAATGTAACTCAGTAACGCCCACATGCCTATATGCACTCCTGACAACGTCTGGGCATGCTCCTGATGAGATGGTGGATGGTGTCCTGGGGGATCTCCACCCAGATCTGGATCAGGGCATCAGTGAGCTCCTGGACAGTCTGTGGCGCTACTTGGCGGTGTCAGATGCAATGATTCATAATGTCCCAGAGGTTCTCAATCGGATTAAGGTCAGGGGAGCGTGAAGGCCAGTCAATAGCATCAATGCCTTCATCATCCAGGAACTGCCTACACACTCTGGCCACATGAGGCCGGGCATTGTCCTGCACCAGGAGGAACCCAGGGCCCACTGCACCAGCGTAAGGTCTGATGATGGGTCTGAGGATTTCATCCCAGTACATAACAGCAGTCAGGGTACTGTTGGCTAGCACGTGGAGGTCTGTGTGACCCTCCAAGGATATGCCTCCCCAATCCATCACTGACCCACTGCCAAACCGGTAATGCTAGATGATGTTGCAGGCAGCATAACGTTCACCATGGCGTCTCCAGATTCTTTCACGTCTGTCACATGTGCTCAGAGTGAACCTGCTCTCATCTGTGAAGAGAACGGAGCAGAGCTGCCAATTCTGGTGCACTCTGGCAAATGCCAATCGAGCTGCATGGTGCTGGGCTGTGAGCACAGATCCCACTAGGGAACGTTAGGCCCTCATGCCACCCTCAGGGAGTATGTTTCTGACAGTTTGGTCAGAAACATGCCCACCAGTAGCCCGCTCGAGGTCATTTTGTAGGGCTCTGGCAGTGCTCCTCCTGTTCCTCCTCGCACAAAGGAGCAGATGCTAGTCCTGCTGCTGGGTTGATGCCCTTCTAGAGCCCTGTCCAGCTCTCCGTGTAACAGCCCATCTCCTGGTATCTCCTCCATGCTCTTGAGACTGTACTGGGCGACACAGCAAACCTTCTTGCAAAAACACGTATGGATGTGCCATCCTGGAAGAACTGCACAGCCTGTGCAATCTGAATGGGCTGCAGGTACCGCCTCATGCTACCAGTAGTGACAAGGACACTACCAAAATGCAAAAATAGAGAAGAATCAGTCAGGAAGGATAAGGAGAGAGCAATTGTCTGTGGCCACTACCTGCAAAACCATTCCCTTTTTAGGGGTTGTCTTGCTGTTGCCTCTCCAGTGCACCTGTTGTCACTTTCATTTGCACCAAAAACGGTGGACATTGATTCACAATCACTTACCCTTCCAAACTGGACAGACTAATATCCCTGAAGTGTAACTGACTTGGTGTTATACTGTGATGATTACGTCTTTTCCATGCTGGGTCAGAGTTGAATAATGGCTTGTCATGAAAAATGACTCAATGGGCCTTCAAGAACTACTTATTTAAGTGTTATTTCACCCATATATACATCTGGGTTGAACTATCAGTTTAAAAATCTCCCTCTCTCCTCTCAACTCTTCATTCTCCTCAACCGTGCAACATTCTCTCAGTGGTCTCTTTTCATTTTCCCCTTTTCTCTCATCTTTCTCTCTATAGCTCAGGGATGAAGAGGAATTTGGAATGCAAGAAATACACAAGGTACTCATGTCATCTGTTAATACTTCCATTCAATTAGTGTAGTTGACACTGAATCATGGCCTTTCATGACTTTGAAAGAAAGACCTCTCCTCCTGGAACAGTGAAAAATTCAAAGTGTACATTTGGTGCTTTTATCTAACGTTTGGGTCCATTGCTAATAGATATTGAACACCATATTTTTGTGAAAGTTATTTTTTGTGTTTTTAACATGTTAGACAAAATGCACCCACATAAAAAACTCTATAGCTATTACTCCTTTGTGGGAGGTGGGGTTCATCATTTGGGTGCCAGGACAAAGAGGAGCTTTGACTGGGCTGTGTGAGAGCTGCCCTCCTATAGATGTGGGATGGCCAAAAGACCAAAGGTGGCATAACAAAGACCTTAGGTAGGGTAGTAGGGTTTGGGCGTTGCCTGAAGAGAGGGATGGACTAAACGTGAATGCACATTTCCATTTGAAGCCCTTGCAGTGTGGATGTGGGAGAACACTAGTTGGACCGTGGCATACCGGATTAGTTACTGGGGTTTTATTGGACAAGCACAGAGCCCCACCGAAAGCAAGTTGTATTCCAGATGTGAGATGACAGGTTTCTGGACTAGTGCTTCTGCACATTCCTTTGAGATGTAAGGTTGAAACTGATAAATGTTATGAAGCATAAACCGGCAGGAAGGAATCGCAACTTCCATGTCAGAGGACAACAGGGTGTTGTCCAGGGGTCACAACAAAGTTCTTTGCATTTTGAGATGGAGACAGAGTTGTCAACCACAATGGAGAGGTCTTGGAGCAGACCCAACTTACCCTGGAAGAATGTAGCCGGGTCTTGTCAAAGCCAGGCAGTTAAGTTTGTCAAAACCAGGGTGTCAGAAGGGGGGGCAGTCAAGAACTGTTAAGTGTTATCCACATAGCCATTTTGCCAGAGACAATGTGAGGATATGACGGAGCCAAACTAGTGTACAGAGGGAAGAGGGACAAAAACTAAGCCCTGGGGGACACCTGTGATGCGAGCCCACGGAGCAGACACAGATCCTCCTGGGTAGGATGCAAACCCAGAGTGTGTGGAGACTGAGATGCCCAGCCAATGAGAGTGAAGAGGATCTGATAGTTTACTGTGTCTCTTGACAGCTAAGAGATCGATGAAGATGAGAATAGAGAGGGGGTCAGCTTGGGCAGTGGGTAGAGCCTCTGTAACACAGGAGTGGTCTCAGTTAAATGAAGCTCAAATGGTTTAAGATTTCAGAGACGTCATGTTGGTTTCTTAAAGAGGGAAGCGAATCTAAACAAATTGAATTTTCTGCTTTCACAGCCAGACTAATATAGAGAATGCAGGCTTACACCATGTTGGTAGGAGTTTCATGATCTGTTTCTGGAGGTGGCCATACCCTTTTCTTGAATTGGCAAGCAACTAGTCCATCCAGAGTACAGGAATTAAAATGTTGGTCTGGCTGATGCCATAGCTCTGAAACTATGGAAAATGAGGTCTAACATGCAAAATATCACTTTACATGCTGTAAGCACTGACACCCTGGCATTATTTGCACGTTACAGTATCTCTGTGCCGTTCACCATCGTGGTGTTAGTCAGCAGCATTGTTTTGTACTTCTCCTTTTTTTTACTTCCCTCATGTTTGTTTAAGTGTGAAAAAACAAACCGAAACCTTTAGGCAGAAGTGAAAAATCAAAAGCATTATTCATGTATCTGGCCACTGAGAGTGGTCTAAGCCGCAGCCTTAGGAACACCCACACCAGTGTAGGCCTGGGTTTGAATCATCAAACTGCCTCACTAATAAGAATTTACCTTGTTTTAATTTGTTAGTTTTGCAATGGTTCAGCATTTATCAGCTCCCTTTTTATGCTTTGATTCTTTTAGTTAGACAAATCACATTTTTACTTTTGAGCCATTCAGCAGAGACTCCTATCCAGTGTGATTTAAATTACGGGGCCTATGCCCAACTACACTACCTAGGGACCAATCTGGATCCTTGGTCTGAGTGGAGCTGCTCCAGGCATCCCATGGGTTGAATGACATATTTCAGCAGGGCTTGGGCTGTAGTACAGGCAGTCTGGTCACTGGTAGGAATAGCCCAGGCATATTTTGTGAACTGACCTGTGGCAGTTAAGACACTCTAGTAGGTGTTGTTTGGCCGACCCAGTGGGGAAAGCGACAGCAATGATTTGCAACAAGGCATGTGTTTCATAGGGCACCATTCGGGCTTCACCTTCAAGACAACCCTTACTGCAAACACGTCTTTCACATGCTGCTGCCCAAGCATGCAAATCCCTCTCTATTTGGGGCCAATAGAAACTCCGGCGAAGGGTAGACAACATTTTGGCTACTTCGAGTCATGGAAAACTTTGACCACCTCAGTCATGGAAATCTTCCTGTATAGCCTGTCGATCATTTGGTGGCACGAGGACTTGGTGGTATACCTGGTATGTTAGGGTCCAACACATCCCAGACCAATCAATCAATCAAATGTATTTATAAAGCCCTTTTTACATCAGCAGTTGTCACAAAGTGCTTTTACAAAACACCCGGCCTTAAACCCCCAGGAGCAAACAACAGTAGTGTTTAATTTCAGTGGCTAGGAAAAACTCCCTAAGAAGGCAGAAATTTAGGAAGAAACCTAGAGAGGAACCAGGCTCAGAGGGGTGACCAGTCCTCTTCTGGCTGTGCCGGGTGAACATATTAAGAGTACAAACTGTAATAATTAATAAATGCATGTGGGCTGAGTCCAGAGTCTATTTAAACCTAGTCCAGGTCAGAAGCATGACCAGATGGACAAGGACAGGGACAACACGGGGGAGGAGGGGGGTGTTAGCACAATGGCAGCTGAAATCGTCAGGTATCGTCTTGATCTGCAACACAACCAGGAGGACTTTGGACAGGGACAGCAACGGGTCTTTCAAGCCTGGTACTCCTCAGGTGTGGGCCAAGACCTCATGTCCTCCTGTTTAAAATGGCAGGAGACAGGGAAAAATTTAGAAAATGCATTCCTTAGATCTACAAGGATTTATAGTGGAGAAGGAGAACTGACCCTACTCCTCCAGCACAATAATATAGCAGCATAAGAACTTCGGGTTGAGACAGGGGGGTCCAGTGACACTGTGGTCCTATCCGGGGGAGGCCCCGGACAGGGCCCAACAGGCAGGAAATCAATCCACCCACATCAACCAAAGGGACCAAGCATCAACCGCAACCACCCTGAATGAGGGCCGAGTATTGCCAGCAGAGTACAGCCCAATTGCACAAGTGCACAACAGAGAGACAACAACAAGCCAGTGACTCCGTCCCCGAATGGCATTGGAGGGAGGGCATCTCAGCGGCGATGAGAACCCACCTGGCAAGACAGCAAGGTTGGACAGTATCAAGCCATTCTGGTCACCTTCACGCCCCTGGGCCAGACTGCACTTAATCATAGACCATGCTGTAGAGATGAGTCTTTAGTAGACACTTGAAAGTTTGCACTGAGTTTGCATTTCTAACCTTAATTGGCAAATAATTTCACAGTAGTGGAGCACTATGAGAGAAGGCCCTGCCTCCGGCTGATTGTTTAGAAATTCTAGGTACAATTAAAAGGCCTGCATCTTGCGATCTAAGGTTACGTGTAGGTATGTATGGCTGGATCATTTCAGCGCGGTAAGTAGGAGCAAGTCCATGTATTGATTTAAAGGTTAACAATAAAACCTTAAAATCAGCCCTAACCCCAACAGGCAGCCAGTGTAAAGAGGCTAGTACTGGAGTAATGTGTTCAAATGTTTTTGTTCTAGTTACGATTCTAGCAGCCGTGTGCAGCACTAATTGAAGTTTATTTATTGATTTATCAGGGTAACCGGAAAGAAGAGCATTACAGTAATCTAATCTAGAAGTAACAAAAGCATGGATAAGTTTTTCTGCATCAATTTTTGATAGAAAGTTTCTGATTTTTGCAATGTTTCGAAGATGAAAATAAGCAACTCTTGAAACATATTTTATATGTTCATCAAAGGAGAAGTCAGGGTCAAGGGTAACTCCGAGGTTTCTTACAGTTTTTTGGGATACGACCACGCAGCCGTCGAGGTTCACAGTGAGATCTGCCAACAAAGCTCTTTGTTTCTTGGGTCCTAAAACGAGCATTTCTGTTTTTCTTGAGTTTAAAAGCAAGAAGTTCTCTGTCATCCCCTTCCTAATATTTGAAACGCATGCTTCCAAAGTAGCTAGTTTTGGGGCTTCTCCATGCTTCATTGAAATATATAACTGTGTGTCATCAGCATAACAGTGAAAATTGACATTGTGATTCCAGATTACATCACCCAGAGGCAGCATATATAGTGAGAACAATAATGGGCCCAGAACCGAGCCTTGAGGAATACCAAAACATACCTTTGATTTGTCAGAGGATATGCCATCCACACATACGAACTGATATCTTTCAGATAAATAAGATTTAAACCAGGCTAGAACATGTCCACGTAGCCCAATATGGGTTTCCAGTCTCTCTAAGAGAAGAGAGTGATCAATAGTGTCAAAAGCAGCACTAAGATCAAGAAGCAACAGGATGGATGCAGAACCTTTGTCTGAGGCCATTAGAAGGTCATTTGTTACCTTCACGAGTGCAGTCTCAGTACTATGATGGGGTCTGAAACCGGACTGGAGCATTTAATAAATGTTATTTGTCTTCAGGAAGGCATTCAGTTGTTGGGAAACACATTTTTCTAAGATTTTTGAGAGGAACGGGAGGTTTGATATTGGCCTATAATTGTTTAATATGTCTGGATCCAGATTAGATTTTTTTCAGAAGAGGCTTAATTTCCGCTATTTTTTGTGAGTTTTGGACACATCCGGTGGAAAGGGAGCAATTTATTACGTTAAACATTGGCTGACCTAGCACCGGAAATATCTCCTTAGGTAATTTTGTTGGAATCGGGTCTAGCTGACAATTTGCGTATTTAGAACTCATTACAAATTTAGTGAATGTGTCGAGCGATACGGGATCAAAAAATTCAAGTGTTCCCATTGACACCTGGTCAGGGAGGTTCAGGACATTCTCAGGACAACTGAGATTTTGGGGACAACTGAGATTTTTTGAACTTTTCATCAAAGTAGTGCATGTATTCATTACAGCTAAAGTGAAGACCCACTTCACTTGATGAGCATTGCTTTTTTGTTAACTTTGCAACTGTATCGAAGAGAAATTTTGGATTGTTTTTGTTCACCTCAATCAGGTTGAAGAAATAAGCTGATCGAGCAGATGTGAGTGCTTTTCGGTATTGTAGTGTACTGTCTATCCAGGCTAGTCTGAATACTTCCAACTTGGTGGAGCACCACTTTCGCTCCAATTTTCTGGAGGCTTGCTTGAGTACAAGCCTCCAGAACCAGGGAGCAAGTTTCTTGTTGCGTATTTCTTTTGTTTTTAGTGGTGCAACCTTATCTAAAGTATTTTGCAGCGTTGAGTTCAGATCCTCGATTAGATCGTTTGCGGATTTATTTAATCTATCCGTCGTTGATGAGCCAGCTTGTAAGAGTATCAAGAAATCTATTTGTAGTCCGAGAATTTATAGTATGGCTTTTGAAACTCATTGTTTGCGGAGCAAGTGGATTTCTTGTTTTAACGGTAAATGTAATAAGACAGTGATCCGATATTCCAGGATTTTGGGGGGAAATTATTAGATCTACAATATCTATTTCTCGTGACAGGACTAAATCTAAGGTATGATTGTGGCAGTGTGTTGGACCTGAGACATGATGGATAAAACCCATTGACTCAATTATGGCTTCAAAGGCTTTTTGAAGAGGGTCATGGGACTTTTCCATATGAATACTGAAATCGCCAAAAATTAGAATACTATCTGCCATGACTACAAGGTTAGACAAGAATTCTGTAAACTCATTGAGGAACATTGTGTATGGCCCGGGGGGCCTGTAAATAGTAGATATGTAAAACGATTTATCAGCCTGGTTAACTTTCATGAGTAAAACTTCAAAAGAATGATTTATCAGCCTGGTTAACTTTCATGAGTAAAACTTCAAAAGAATGAAAACCAGTGATGTGTTTAAGAGTAAATTTATATTTACTGTCATAAATATTAGCAACACCCCCTCCTTTTTGGGATGCACGAGGGATATGATCACTAGTATAGCCAGGAGGAGAGGCCTCATTTAGGGCAGTAAATTCATCAGGCTTTAGCCATGTTTCACACAAGCCAATAACATCTAGTTTATGATCAGAGATTAATTCATTTACTGCAACTGCCTTTGGAGCAAGGGATCTAACATTTAGGAGTCCCATTTTGAGATGCAAGGTGATACCGTCATTTTTATTTGTGACCGAGGTGGAGGAAGGCTTTATCTTTAAAAGGTTGCTATTGTTAGCACTACCTTGTTTAACTTTTCTCAGCCTGGAACGAGTCACAGTGGCAATAGGTAATACTGTACTAACTACTCTGGCTATGCTATCGACAGACTCCACTATGCTAGCAGGCTGGCTAAAAGCCCGCGGCCTGACCTGCACCCTATCTCATGGTGAGGCTATAGGAGTGAGGCTCCTGTCAGTGTTCTTAGATAAAAGAAGAGCACTCCAGCTAGGATGGAGTCCGTCGCTTCTCAGCAGATCAGACCTGGCCCTATTTCTGGGAGAGTCCAATTATCTACAAACTCTACCTCCTGTGATGGGCAGAACTCCGTTTTCAGCCAGCGATTGAGTAGTGCAAGTCTGCTGTAGAGAGCTCGTCACTACCCCTAGCTGGGAGGGGGCCAGAGACAATTACTAGATTTCGACACATATTTCTAGCTAGTTTACACGCTGATGCTATGTTCTGCTTCATAACCTCTGACTGTTTCATCCTAACGTCGTTGGTGCCAACGTGAATAACAATATCTCTGTACTCTCTATACTTGCCAGTTTTAGACTTCGCTAGCACCAACCCCAGATTTGCGGTTACGTCGGTGGCTCTGCCCTCCGGTAAACAGTGTATGATCGCCGGCTGATTCTTTAGTGTAATACTGCGGGTAATGGGATTACCGATGACTAAAGTTCAGTTTTTCCGGGCCACCGGTAGAAAATGCCTGCCGATCATACCCCTCCGAAGACGGCTCGGGCCTTGACTCCGACTCATGGGGAAAACCTGTTGAAAATCTCAGTCGGCTCTAGCAGCGACACAGGTTTAATTGGTCGACGGCATTTCTTCCCAGTGACCAAGATAAAGTTCTTGCCCGGCTGGAGGAGCTGTGCCGGGGGGCTTCTTCCTGGTGGCACAGATGCAGTTTTTTCCATTTCTACACTAACATAACCCTTGCCTGACATTTGCGTCTGAAGCCAAGCCTCTAACTCTGCTATCTTTACCTGAAGAGAGTAGTTCTCCTCCATGTTGTAGCTACAACAATTACAGTGATAAGACATAATAATGGTACTTAGCTTCGGGTGTTCAGGGGTGAGAAGTTCCGTTAATTATGTCCAAATAGAGTCCCAGTGTAGAAAAGTTGGGTAAAAAGTCAACAGATAAAAATATTGCATTGGTAAACTCTTAAAGTAGAATTTAACCAATCAGTTTATATAGAGTAAATTCGAAAAAGTTTGGCAGGTAGCCAGGTAGGAAACAGCAAGCAGCGTACAGCACGTCAACAATCCCACAACGCACCAACTGGTCAAAGGTTTTCAGTGTTTAAGTACATTAAAAGCTTTTTTACAGTTATCCCACTGCATGGTCACACTCTGCTTTTTGTTTTTGGACAATCCTTTTTGTTTTTGGACAAGTAAGGATTTAAGAGGTCAGGCAAGGCTGGCAAAATTGGCAGTAAACCTACAGTAAAATCCGGCAAAACTAAGGAAGGAGCATACTTACTGCACCATCCGAGATACTTGTCCGAAACAAAGTGCTGTTGTCAGGAGTTCTTTAAACACAGCTGTCATGTCTCGTACAGTAGATGTATTTCGAAATCAGATGAGTACACAATAACATCTAAGTATACCAATGCCGATTCTCCTACCAAAATTCCCAGACAGGTTTGCATCAAGCTTTGACAGGTGGCAGGTGCACTACATAAACCAAATGGCATACGTTCAAGTTTGTATAGGCCAAAAGGTATTCAAAAGGTAGTTTTCTCACTGTCCTTGTCAGCTACTTCTACTTGTCAGTAGCCACTGGCTAAATCTGGCCTTAGTGTGGTGAGTGCTTCCTCTATTCTAGGAAGTGGATTACCATCTTTGTGCTTGACTGAATTAAACCACTGGTAGTCACAGAATCTCAGTTCCCTGTGCTTCTTTCTAAAGAGAAATGGCATTGCCCAAGGACTTCAGCTTTATTTAGCAAACCCTTCTTTAGCATATTACCTAACAGATCACAGACTT